>JAVTVY010020349.1:0-78311 GCA_036873755.1 Hanleya hanleyi
TCACCAGTCACAATATCTTTGCATGGTTTATAGATAAAGTTCGACGATTCACAATCACAACTATAGCCTCCTGACGTGTATAAGTTCCAGTCAAACTCCTGGACAGCATTGGAGTAATTGAATATTTTGGTGGCTATAGATTTAAAATAGTTTGGTACAGTGTTGCGTACCTCTGGATCATTCAGGATTCGAGGTAAATTAATGATGCCCAGTCCTTTATCTGAGTAGTTGAGTTTCAAGAAAAGTCGATCTTGAGATGTTTCGATTATGTTCACTGGACGATACAACCGAAAATACGCTATATCTTGACATACTTTAATGATTTTTGGTCGTTTTATATTTCCTAAAGACGCAGATTGTTGTATATCTCTGGCTATTTGATCTAAAGCTCTCAGAGGTAACGCATACAGAACTGTACGTAAGCTATGTATACTATTGGGTGTGTTAGTTGAACCCACTAAGTAATTTAAAGTGATATGATCGTGAATCATCGACCTATTAAACTTTCGCCAACCATAGCTGCGATGTCTCCGTTGATGGGGTTTAAATAGTTGGGTAATGTTGGATATATTTGAACGGCGGTTTGTAGCATTGCCGAACCCACTGACATTATCATTTAAACCAAACGGGAACACTGACCCAAGTTCTAGCATCCAGAATAATTCCCGCTCTCGGATTTTTCTCTCAAATCCAAAAGGGGAATCTTTAGTAGATGGATAGACGACGTCTATGATCTGAATACTAAAGTTGTCCCAGCCGTGGTCGGGTCCAGAAAAATGCTTACCTATGAGCAATTGCTTTTTCCTAACGGATTTTCTGTGACCGTTCACCCTCAGATGGAGTCTTTGGGTGGTCTTGCCAACATACTGTTGACCACACTTATTACAGGAAACTAAATAAATACAGTTTGTAGTAGAACAACTAAGATCAACATACGAGTTAACAGAATATGAGTTACCAGTTAACGCGGAACTAAATGAAGCTGAAGTATTAAAGAGTGGACACGTGAGACATCCACGATGTCCACACTTAGAAAATTTGAAATTATTACATGCAAATCAATTAAAAAATAGGCGTAGGTGTTAGGCTTTGATACGAGAACCTTGATATTACCGAATTAGGACAATGAGCTAAGAATAATGCGCAATCTGAAAGAGCACGAATTTCGGATGACCCACATGAGCGCCATTTTGAATATAATCATTATATTTTAAACTGAAGAAAATGAGTGCAAGGTGTTAGACTAAGATGTGAAAGTTAAAAGGAAGCACTTTGAGCTAAAATATTCCCTTAAATTTTACCATAAACATGGAAAATACAAGGGGCTTGGCTTTTGTTTGGTGAAACAAAAACAAATTTAGGCCAACTTGGCATGTTTCGAAAAAAGAACAATATATTTACAAAGTGTGGCGCTTGGTTCCTAATTGATTATATTTGTCTGGAAACAACAAAATGATTTGTGTTACGGGTTCTAGCATCATTAAATTATAGATAATCTCATGTGTGATCATGTTATATATGGTAGGTCCCGTAAATGTGTTCATGATACCTAAACTTAATTCTACATAGCCGGGACGTGTGTGTGTCTGGGTGGGGTGAGGAAGGGGTATATATATCGGAGGATAATCGGAATGCAGCAAAGTCAGAGCAAAAATAGTTTATCTGGATATTGTGGGCTCGTGGTTGTTGGAGGTCCGGTGGGCGTGGGTTCCTGTTGCTTCAGTGCGTTTTGCTGAGAAGTAACACGAATTCTTTTGTATGATATTTTTATTTCCAACTGGAATATTTACATCTCGCCATTTGGTGGATAACGTGGTGGCGGTTTAGAATATATCGTACTTCCGACATTCACTCCCACAGACAGACACTCTTACACACTATATTTCATACAAGATTCTGTGACTCTTTAAGCATTTGGATCTACATATACATAAGATTGTTTCGCAATCCCAATATAATGGAACATGATTTTCATACCGACCCTAGCCGTTCACATCTCTATTGGAATGGCGAAACATATATTTCTCTCTCTATCCATGAGATTAAATCTTTAGTACACCTATACATGTACATATAATGAAGAAGAATATATTATGCATGTGTACGTGTACTCAATCGCCGGATGCAGCACCCAGCCATGGTTTCCGTTTTTTATTGAATTCATCAAGACGTGACGGTTTTAATGAGATAATTTTTTCCATCGAGTAGCTTTGTTTGATAATATTTGGAATGGCCAAGATTGAAAGTGATCGATTTTTGAATTTGTAAATGCATTGCTTCGTGACCAAAATTAAACGATTGAGTATTTTAGAAATATAGGTTTTTGTTGTTTCGCCAAAGTAAACGTTCGTTGCCGTGAATAAGATTGAGAAGTGGGTTATATTACGCAACCATGTCTCGATGTCTTTTCAGAGGATGCGGACTACATCACAGTTCCATAGTACATGTTCTATCGTTTCCGATTCTTGATCACAAAATGAACAAGAATCATCGTCTTGAAGGTTAATTAGTTTTAAAGCTGTTTGTAACAAGGATTCTATTATTCATTTGAAATTGTAAGTATGACAGCGTTGAACAGCATGCAGTTTTAAAAGGGAGTATATATACTTCGTCCCAGTTTATATCTGTTATACTTAATTTTTGCTCCCACTTATTCTGTGACTTTGGTCGTACAGGCTTTACCATCAGCACATTGTACATATCTTTGTTACCTTTTTTCGATTTTGTGCGAATGTGTAGGAGGAATGGAATATCTGGTCGTACTACTATGGTAATATTTCATGAAATAATAAGACATATTTGGGTCTTCAGGGTTTATCAAGTCCTTTACAAATTTAACGCCAGCTTCATAACATTGCCGAATAAAAACCGGTTTGTTGTTCAGAGTAGTGTTGTCAGTTTTCCAAATACCGACATTGATTAGTTCGTTAATATGTTTTGGTTTGTTATTGAGTACAACCTTATTCCACGCACACAACACATCCCTCTAAAAGACATTTTTACATTCATTGATCAATGTTTGTGTAAAATAATTTCCAAAATCCGCAAGACACATGCAGAATTTCACAGGATCAACAAAGATTTCCAACAGTACAGCCCAGAATATAGTTTTCGAATCCATGTTGATCTCAACGCATACATAAAACTATGAATGTCTATCATTTTTAGTCCATCGTTCTCGTAGCTTTGTATTATTTGGTCTCTTTTATTTTGTCAACTGGGACTGTCAGATAAATCGGTAGAATGTTTTGTTAATTTCATCTAACATGGAATCAGATGGATTGGGTATGGCAAGGAGTAAATAATTTAGCTTTGATATCACCAAAGTTTTCAGGACTGACTCTTCCTAGTGGGGTTAAGATTCTTTGGGACCATTGCTTTAGAGTCCATTTTATTTTCTTCCATTTCGGTTCGTAATTCAATGATATCATTTCATCCAGATTACTTGTGAAGATTATGCCAAGTAAAGTGAACTTTTTGGAACCCCATTCTAGTTTCCATGATGGAAAACTTGTGTACTAAATGTTTTTCTACCAATCCATACAGCTTTTGTTTTGGTCACGTTAATTTTTAGTCCTGAAATTTTTGCAAATATGTCAAGGAGATGAAGCGTAGCTTCTACAGAATTTGCAGATCCATCTAACATGAATGTAGTGTCAACAGGAATTTGATAATGTGATGTCTAGCACTGTATTACCACTTGTCTTCATCGCACCATGTAAGAGTCCTGTCTGTGTCTTGTGCTCCATCCTCAGTGTTGTATAGGGTGGATGGAGGATGTCTGGTTTCATGCTGCTTCAAAGATTTCTTCTTTGAAGTGGCAGGAACGCATCTTGGCTGGCTAGTGTTCAGTTGGTTCATCGCGATGTGACTGAAATAATGTTGAAAGCGACGTTAAATCCTATTCATTCACTCACTCATTTTCAACTGATTTGCATAAAAGTTGACCCATTCCATCCAGGGAAAATTTCGAATGACTGTCTTACCAATTTTGAGTGCTCAAATGTAAAGATTCAATTTGTTTCAGCAACAATCCATTCATGTATAAGCTACTAACCAGTTTAGCATGTCCTATTGAATACAGTTTGTGTGGAAGGCATTTTTGAGAAAAATAGACCAAACAGATATCGAAAAGACATACAAACAGCTACCTAAAATGATGGTCTACAAAAATTCCCGAGTTGGAGGGTTTCGTCTATTGGCCCATGGACTCTATGGGGGCGCTATGTTAAACACAACGAGGCGCCATGTTAAACATGCGAGACGCTATTTTAAACCTAGCTACTGTTCAGACTAAATTCAACGAAACTTGGTCGAACCAGTTATCAAACTTCACAATCAATGTCTGATATCATCGAATTTAAGAAATTTGAAAGGATATCTGCTCACGGAAGTTATATTTCCATGATACACAATCTTAGTTTACCTAGAGGATCTCGTCAGTTTAGATAATCCCAAATATACAAAATCGTGCATGTCATTGGTTCTTCACTGAATCCTGCGAAAAGCATTAATAGTCGACATTTTTATAACTTTACCGCTATATCTTCATAGTAATGAAATCGACACATTCTTTCTTCTAATTCGCAGCAAAAATTTGTAGTGTAGCTACTAAAGTAGTTTTTGTTCTCTCCCGATCCCCACCGAATAAAAGCTATAAGAAAAAGAAGATATCCACTTCACGGGGTTTGGTATCTTACAAATCCTAACTTTATCCTTTTTCGCCATTGAACTGTGTCCTTGCCTTACGCGGGACAGTTCCAGTAACGTTTCAGCTACGAATTATAAATACACCAAGGTTCCCCGTCGGTGAAAATACTGTACGCAATGGCATGGTACATGCCTTGATTATCTTCACTGTAGATTGCGTATTATTATCATAGTGATATCAGAGACGGTCAGCTCAGGTACCGCTATTGTACCACCAAGTTGGATATGTAGTCATTGCTGTACTACCATATGACGCTCTGGGTATTAACAGATTACCATTTAACAGTTGATTACCATGTAACACGATATACTAATTTTAACATATTCACTTTTATAAAATCCCAGTAATGCCAGCTTAGGTTAGTGGGGGTCTTGGAGTTCGATCTTTTCTTCATATTAACATATTGGAATCATATAACTACTTGACATATTAGGTCGTCATATGTTTCAAACAACATTGTATATCAGATCGTTTAGGTCAGTGATGAATTTCCACGTATAGCAGATGATATTGGAGCAGCATTGGAACAGTATTATCATCATAAGTTTATTGTTTCATCCCGTTTCTTTTCACCCTTCATAGGTCTGATCAAAGATTTGCTTGGTATCTACGGTCCAATGTTTCCACTGACGGGAGGTCTTCAAATACTGGGTGGAGTGCTCTTGCTTTTAGAGCCACTAGTGAGAAAGAGGTGCACACGGCAGGAGAAAATGACTCACCAAGCCGATTTACCCTAAGTTTAACTTGCTGTGAAAACGTATAGGTGATGCGATATTGAATTATTGGTTGTGTATGGACGAATCCCGATTACCTCATTTGTCATATAAATCTACATAGGGTGAATGAGTCGATTTATGTTTTATGTAATTAACTTGATATGAAGACTAGTCAGTTCTTGGACCGGGTTGGGGCGGGGGTTACATTGGAGAAATATGTAAGAGGTAGGACAAGTTGACGTCTGGCGATTGAAAAGCAATAAGATGACTCCACTGGAAGGCTTCTTCCGACACATCAGTTTCAGGCTCTAGAATACGGAGGATTGTCGGACGTAGCTTTAGCATCTCAGCCGCGCTTTTATTGTGAAGTTCATGTTGGCATTCATGTACACATTCATGTGGACACTATGAAATAACCACACGACCCCTAGCACCGGCTTATGCGGAATCAGATACGCTAGCTCGGATACTGCATTTGAGCGCTCTTTCGACACATTTACGAATATTCACAGTCACAATTGAAATCATTGCGGAGTCACAATGTGAACAATGATCGTGGTAATATGACTGGAATATAGCGAGTGTTCTGAATAAGGTCTTGCACTCCATCAGTATTACATCTGTTTACTGTGAACCGTGTATTATATCTGACGATGACAAAACTAATCAATTCCCATCGGATGTGTTAGCAGAGCTATTACACCGTTGCGCTTCGATAGCTATCTAATTCCGCTTAAACCTGGGCTAGCCGGTGTAAATGGAAAGATTGTCAGGTATGAAAACTATTTCCGACTTCTATCTAACTATGTCAACCTCCTATCTAACTATATTAACCTCCTATCTAACTATGTCGGACTCCTATCTAATAACCTAGCTAAGACAGTTTTTCTAGACTTGTAACTCGTGTAACATATATTTTCCTAAAGGGACACGTACGAAAACGGACATTTTTTCCTGGGACATTTTTCCCTTTCATACCGGCCATGTTGTCATTCCAGTCAAGGTGTTCACATGAACCACTACAATAAATGCGTGACTGAGATACAGCACACAGCAGGAATATATTTTTTTCTACCCTTCCATGTCTTCGCAGTCAGATTATCGGCCTGTGGAGCCAATTGACTTCTTTCGATACACACAAATTTTTCCACCGCCAAAGTATTTCGTTCCTAATTATCCTTACCCCTAGATAATAACAATGTCAATGTATCATGTTTCCGTATTTGTTTTATCTGATTTGTCAGTGACTATCGTCAGTAAGCCATTTTTTACATAGCCTGTGCGCTTGCTATCCTTTTATTAAATAAATAAATCATTTGAGCAAAAAAGGTCTCGATCTTCTTGCAAAAAAAATGGATTCAGTGAGCTTGGACTGCCATATATTTCGTATTAAGGTCAAATCTGTCGGAAATTCATTCCATTCAGTTTTAATCTCAATATTATATAAAATCATGATTTAGTTCTGTATTTCAGTGGCATGATGTCATACTATCCAAAAGCAATTCTCATTACAGACCTTTCCCTCTCCACTTTCTCTTCTATCATCTGGAGCACTTTGTCGAACATAATAAGAGGCGGCAGGTGTCAGGCGCTCACATACTACTAGTATGGGTCAATCGGTATCTCAGCCAAACAGATGCGCATGCGCCACAAGGCCTCCCAGTTTTTGGCGATTTAAAGGAAGGTCATCCCGTCTGATGAATATGTCATTTTTAGGTACATGGTCTCTGTCCTTAGCATGTGCGCTGGACTGATTGATCCTCCGCGGTGTAAAGATAGAACATGGTATTCAGGTGATGCCAAATGTCAACTCAAAGGATAGTCTTGTCAACAAAATGGTATTTATATCTGTGTTGACAGCCCCTCCCACTACTGATCCAGGACCGGTCTATGTGTTCCAGTTGAACAAAAAATACTTCAGCCATCTATTTCTTAATAATGAATTCTAAAACGATCCTGACGAGTTACGGAGTTACATTCACCTTAGTTTATGTTGAACTGATCTGTGGAACAACTGGTTTTTGCAAGGACATTATGGATACATCATATACCAGTGAAAATTGAATTTTGGCCTATAACATACGCTGTATGATAGCACATTTCTCACAGATTAATGACCATGCAGCATGTAGTCACATATTGACATTTACCACGGTTACCTGTGGATATTACTATCGGCATATACGGGAAAAATAAGGTTCTTAGTTACACTTGAGTTTATTTTTAATATAGAAATTGGGTTTAAATCACATGTTTAAAATAGGACATCTAATTATGAAGTGAACTTTCCTGTTTACATATATTAGATATTATTTGTTATTGGTTACTTGATGGGCCGAATTGATCAACAGCTCCCAATAGAAAATCTGGCATGAAACAACGCTTCAATATACCATTCGATCGAACTCAGAGCTCACACATGACTCACTTGACCGAAATTTACAGTTATAAAAAAATGCAAAACAAAAGTTGGTTTATTGCAAGGGAGAGCAAGTCAAATTTTTGATGGCAAGGCATATACAACAATATGGGTCAAGTTACGTGCGATGCGTCCGGCTGAAGCAGGCGCAGCACAGCGCAGCAGTTAATCGGATTAACAATGGGACAGGCTGTAGCATACACCGTTCGAAATGGCTTTTCCCCAAAGTTTGCAGGCCCAGGGAACCACCAAAATATATCACCAGGATGTTCAAATTTACACAAGCAATAAACCAATAGTAATACTTGAAAGTTAGAGCACGGCACCTTTTCCAAGTTCGACATAACTTGAAGAAACCCATCCCAAAAACCGCTGATAAATCGTTCTGTCAATAGTTTTATATGTCATTCTTTCGTGCTGTTTCCACAACAGGGCTCGCATCTTCAACATTTTACAGAGAAAGTCTTTAAAAAACCACTTTCCTTATGTCCAATGGAGAGAGAGAGAGAGAGGTTTGATGTCTCTTCATTACAGTCCCAGAAGGACCTGCGTATGTTGTATAATCACACCCGTCACTAGTATATAATAGGCTGTGTGAAAAATATATGCCGCAGGCAATCAAACGTTTTGCAGAAACTAGCAAGGAAGCATCTACAAAAATCGTTCGTTTTCTCGTTGAAAAGCTACATTGTAATCGAGGATTTGTATTCTCGAAGTCAGTTTTCTTTCCCTTATTGATGGGTCTTCATTCGAACAAAAAATCTCCAAAGAAAAACGATGTCGCGAAACAGTCGAGAATCCTTCGAGAATTGTTCTCATTTGAGAAAAATCGATTAAAATCCAATAATGTCTTTTGTTGGTTGCCTAGTCAGGCTGGCAGCATAGGTAATACTGAGTCTGATAGAATGGCTAAGGCAACCCTAGATAATGAGGTTGATCTCATATAGCGATTTCAGTCCCTCTATCTGTACTTATGTGAGAAAGCTGTTCCAATCTTTATGGGATGCTGTGAATAATAACAAACTTCATGTGTTCAAAAAAACTGTAGGCTATGCCCATTTGAAATACCTTCCAAAGCCGACAATATAGCTTTTGCTTCTGCAGTGAATATCGAACTTTTACCTGGTAGTTGAAAGTGTTCAGTTTTGGAAAGATAGTATCACATGCTACTCTCTCACCATCTTTGATCTGATCTGTATTTTTCTCTCAGCAGACCAAGTTCTTGTATATACACGTGTTTGCCTTGGTATCTCGGCCGCGCATTTATTGTAGAAGTTCATGTGAAATTTATAAAGTAACCATACGGTCCCTAGCACAGGCTTAAGCAGCATTAGATACACTAGATCGGAGCTGTGGTGACAGATCAGCTCACATGAGTAAATCGTCTAATGTTAATGGATGAGCATCGAGTGCATCTGATGAAGTAAACGTCTCAACTTGGGGAAAACATGGTAAACGCAAGAATAGTCAGAAAAACTGCATTGCAATCAAGCCATAGTTGATGTCGTCTTGATATAATGTTCATTACAAGTGTCGGTATTTATGAACTGCTCTGAGTCGAAGTTAATAATAAACCGTGTTTGGTGTTGGACAAGGTGATATGAGCTACCCCAAGAACATAATTCACATTTAGTTATCCTGGTTGCAGTTTCGCTGACAGTAACTCTATAGGTATAAAGTATGTTTTGTCGCCCATCCGCCGGTTTGCTATAACCTATTTCATGGGCGAAATTCGAAACTTGATAGAGTCTATCAGGACCTTGTCTTCGCCCCAAAGCTTATCATGGTTGTCAAGAACGAACCTGAAGAGCATGTTGATGAGAACTGTCAAAGGGATCCCCAACAGCTCGTCTGCCAACGAAATGAATGCCGAAGACGAGGGCGCTATACATGAGATCCATGAAGGTGGCAAGAATCCGGACATAGATGGTGGATGGGCTTGGATGGTTGCTATTGGTGAGATTCATTTGACACTGGAAAAGATCAGAGACGTCGCAAGCCGTTTTGATAACAAAAATTCTCAATTGTTATTAAAAATACAATTTTTCTCGAAAAACGACTTGTTGATATCAGACAGAAATAATTTGTTTGATATAAGTAACATTGAGTTAAAATAGAAATGGTATGAATGATATTATCAGCTTAAATACTAAAACAGCGCACATTTATTTTTCACATAAAAAAAAGAATTATTCATGCCAGACTTAATACTATAAACAGTTTGCCATACGCGATCGGTTCTCATTTTACCAAGCATTAACAGTATTGTAATATACATGAATGTATATTACGGATTTACCTTGATGACTACCCCCACACGCGAATGACTGTTATGGTATCGTGTTGTTGTTGTTGCTGCCACACAACAACGTGTGGTCCTACGGACCGGAAATGTGTCAAGGACTGTATATCCATGAACCTTACTAGGACTTAAATGAACTTTATATCTGAACTAACTATACCTTATCTGACTGTGCACACAATAATAGCTGATCACTTCATAACTGCTGTTTTTCGGACTCGTTCGATTCAACCCTCTCCTCGCCCATGCGGCCATGTTGTTCGGCATGTCGATTTGACATGATCTATTTTTAGGGTCGGCTTGAACCCTGCTAAGTTTTAATTGTTCTGAGGAGTTATTTCGATAATTGGTGATGTGTTTTACTATACAAGTTACGCTGTTGTATTTTTCTTAGTATTTGTGAATTTTCCTGATGTAATATGCGCTACTGCCGCGAGAATGGAGCGAACTATTTTGTTGATATTCTCATGCGCCCGATGCAGTCTATGTGTACAAAAGTGTAGAAGCGGTCGGCAACTCATTTTTGCTGTAGTGTGTTCTAAAATTAACTGGAGTAAGTAAAGTTCAGTGTGTGATTTTATTCTTCAATATATTAGACATCGGTAATGTATATATATTTAACGAAAATCACTGGGAACACGGCCTGATTATTATTGCTGGCCCACACATGTGGCAACCCGGTTGCAAATGCCTAAAGTGCGGGAGCTATTTTTACCGTGTGATCCATAGTTAAAATTAATTGTGGCTATTTGAACCTTTAGAAAAATGCTCCTTATATTTGCTGTAAGCTCTTCTCTGTTGTTCTTAAATAATTATATATTTGCAATTGTTGTCAAGAAGTAGTTCCGTTCACCCTTTGCCTTGGCGAAGGTACTGTATTCTGATTGGCTAATTGAAGACACGTGGGTTTGGGGTTATAAATACGGCGGCTGAGGGGGCCTTAAATCACATAGCATCCAGTTATTCTAAGGTACGGATGAACCTCGCGAAGTGTATCCGGGGATTTAATATATTCTGGCTATATAATAGATATAAAGTTACTACACTGAGTACATATACCCACATGGAATTACTATGGGCTACTATACACCAGCATATTATATTGGATTATATGCTGATATGCTAATATATGCATGCTGATACTAGGATGTCTATCTCCCACCCACTCACAGCCGTGTTTACTGTATTGCCATATAGGTTGTTCATTACCAGATGTTGTTCATTACCAGATGTTGCTCATTGCCATAGTAGGTCTTCGGTGTTATATCAGTGAATATTTGATATTATGCAAGTGAGACTGGTGCCATATTATGGTTTATTTCAAATAAAACTTGAGCCAATATTGTTTGATCTTAGCAGTGACTTGTGTTGTTACATGTACATAGTGATATTAAAAGCGTACAGTTCTGAAAGCCTGGATGTTGGCAATTAGTGGGATCTCAATTGAATAGTGCCAATTATGGAGGTCAATGCCCGTTAGAATATTACCGGGCAAGCACACAAGCTTCAAGCTGGCAGAGTGACTCCACCGATGATATAACTCCGCCACTGATTGCCTGATTTGGTTTCCTACAGAATATCTGGCACATTGGCCTGATTTGGTTTCCTACAGAATCACTTGATTCATTATACAGAGGGCACTTATAATAGAAATTACACAGGAAGTGGTGCCCGATGCTAAATCTGGCCTATCTGGTGGTATCTTGCAAGCGATCTTAAAGTAATTGGCGTGGTAATACAATGAGCAGTAGATTTTAAATTACACTGGTGTCAGAAGTGGGATATTAATTAAATTAATATCCAGTGATTCGAACTGCCAAGGCTGTGAGTGTGGTGGTATCCGTAACACTGTTTAGAAAAAAATAATTTACATACTTTTTGGTATGTAGTTAATTCTGAGAGTCGACAATGGCAGACAATTCTGATCCTGAAATAGTATTACAGCCCAAAGGTTTAGTGCAAAACACACAGGGTGAAAATCAAGAAAATAGTTCTGGGGATGAGGAATATCAAGATTCTATTGGATCTGATGCACCCGATAG
The DNA here is from genome assembly GCA_036873755.1 of Hanleya hanleyi. Classification (NCBI taxonomy): domain Eukaryota; kingdom Metazoa; phylum Mollusca; class Polyplacophora; order Lepidopleurida; family Hanleyidae; genus Hanleya; species Hanleya hanleyi. Next base: position 12,191 of record JAVTVY010020349.1, read on the forward strand.
GGGTGATGTATGTGGCGAAGTCACAATGGAAAATCCAGATAGGGCGAGAAGTGTCAAAAGAAGGTTTGACCGAGGGCGTCTGCTGGGACATGGTTTAACGCCAGACCATGGACGTGGCGATTATTCGCGAGGGAGTGAACGTAGTAGCATGATCAAAATGAAACCGGATTCATTCGACGGGAAACAGGACTGGGAGGAATATTACTCCCATTTCTTAGACTGGGCCGAACTGGGTTTGTGGACTCCTCGAGAAGAAGTTTTGGCTCCAGCGGCTAGTCTTAAAGGGCCCGCCCGGACATTCTATATTGGCCTAATGGAGGATGAAAAACGTTCTTTTCCCGAGCTTTCAATGAAACTCGAGGAGCGGTTTGGAAGTAGCCGCCAGTAAAATAAATGGCTAACAAAACTAGAGGGAAGGGTACGTCAAATAGATGAATCGGTTTCTGCCTTGGGTGATGATCTACGCCAAATGGTTCAAAAGGCATATCCTAACCTGGGGGTTCGCGCACAAGAAGCCCTGGCTCTAAATCAGCTGTATAGAAGTATTACAGTTGAAATGAAATGTCGATGCTTTGACAAGTCATGTAGGACTGTGACAGATGCAGTAGACTTCATAGAGCGTTACGAAGCCCTAGTGGGTGGCAAAGAAAAAAAGAAAATATCGGCAGTTTGAGTGGTAACATCTGGAGATAATATCGCTCAACAGAAAGAAATAAATGTAGGCAATGCTGATTTGGAAAATCTGCAAGAAATCCTACAGCACATAGAGAAGTTAGAGAGCGGAAGTGGATCGGGTGAATCCAGATATAGAGGTACCAATAGTACCAATAATGGTTACCGCAATAGCCGTAATCCTAGTTACCGGCGAGGAGGGGGAAAACTGTTCTGTCTTCGGAAGTTTTCAACTGTGTACCAGTGGAAAGTAGGCCAGAAATTACGATATTGCCAGATAGTATCCAGAATTCTGAACTATGTGTTATGACGCGCTTTGATTGTGTACGTGAAGTGGTAAGGCTCATTTGACCTAATTGAATAAATCCGCGCACGTGGCAGTGGGCCAAAAATAAACTCGCGCGATGGAACAAACTAGGCCAGGATAAACAAAACGAGAAAGAGAGAAGAAAGACAGAGTCAGGTTGAAAGATTACCTCAGAAATGGTGAACTTGAAACGTACATATATACTGTTTGATGTGTTGTTCAACAAACTGCCATTCGAACTGCGAAACACGATGGATCGATGCAGGCGTACGGAAATTCTCCAACTGAGAAATTCAAACAATGATTCAAACAACGCGGTTCCGACAGTGTCACAGACGATTCTTGATTCAGGAATTACATTTTACAGTCAGTTGGTCAGTGTTAACGGTACGTGTATAGATCGTCGCATGCCCGATGGCTAAGAGGCAGTTGTTGAAATTCACGGCAAGGAAAGTTCATCAGTGGTTTGGCGAGACGAAACTTCATGGAGAAACGAAATGGGAGGGATTTACGGTTTGCCCAGAAAACTTACTGTGCCGTGTTCACGCTGCCAGATGCATAATGTTCATACGACCGTATTACATCTAAATCGGATCAAAAAAAAATGAATAAAAAATACTAGGCCTACCAGTATTCGATCATGATTGGATTTTACAGTTTCTCTTGGATTTATCGAATCAAACATAATTTTTCAAATGACTTTTGATTTGAATAAGAAAACACGTGATTGAATTGCTGTCTATTTTATAACTGTGGATCAACTGTCTGTCCCTGGAATTCAGATGTTTTCTATAAAGCAGTAGTCAAGCAGAGCTTGCAGGGGCAATTGCACCGATAATCCATGGCCAGACGGGGAGCGTGCAGTCCCCATCAAGGCGGCCTGAAAATAGAGATTTGCTGCATCGGTTATCACTTCACCGAAGACGAACGGGGGGGGAGGAATATCGGCGTGTTTATTTTCAACGTTAAGAGACTTACAACATATAGACTAAACAACATTACGAGCCAGAGTAGCCATGTGTTCGTGCTTTCGTTCAGTTCTTGTCACTGAAAACGTGGTCACGCGGTAGAGCCACAGAGTTTGTCTTTCGTTCATTTGTATTCGCCATCAAGAAATAATTTCAAATACCGGGTAACAGGCCTATATTTGATTTTGAGTCTTGGAATAAAACGGATGTTATCATAATCGACTAGATTCTTTTTGTTGAAATTTTTACATCATTCAGCGTTACTATTTAAATTAATTCTCGCAAGTTGTTGCTCACTATGTGATGAACTTTTCAATGATTTCGTCGCACAGTAATCAGTGAGGTACGGCGGATACGGCCCACCGTAAGTTAACAAGGCTCAGATTGACGGTCAGGAAGGCCAAAATCAGACTCAGAATAGGTTTAGTATATATGCATATATTATCGCAAGTGTAAATCCATTTGTATTGATCTGGAAATACCCTTCAGAACGGATCAGCATGTGTAAAGTTTTCAGTTCTATTATTAGAACAGAACGGGCTTCACGGGCTTTCTCCGACAGGTTGCCAAGGTCACCAGCGAAAATAGTTCCGGTTACCGAGTAGGGCGATACAGATAGCGACTAGGGTGATACGGAAACAGAAAACGCGAGTGTGTATCACTATCCTAGCACGCATAGGTATATGATAAGTGACATTACTGTGCCAGGAATACTGGGGCAAGATTTTCTACTACAGACCCCTATCCCGTGTTGGATCGGTGGGGAGGCACAAATGACCTGTTTAGTACAGGTTCGTGAATTTACCACAGTATCTGGACACTCAGTTGCCTGGGTGCCTATAAGTGTTCCAAAGTGTGGGAGTCTGGCTGCATCTGCAATAGTGGAACCTTCTATGGGACTGTATAAGGAGAAAGGCTTCCGAATGGTGAACGGTATAATTGATACCCGGGCATCGGATTTGGCGATACCACTCATAAATCACAATAGTGATGATGTTACTCTTTATCCAAGAACACGACTAGGGACATGTCAATAATTTTATGAAGACAACTCAGGGGATATACAGTGTGCGGCAATAGCAAGCAATAATGAGTGTCCCATATCTGACTCTGTGCCCGAGTATCCACATGGGATTTCTCGACTCTATACTACAATCCCTCATCAGGACCTTATTGACATCTAAGTTCGTTAATAGTATCTGTGTTCAAGAAAACTGATCGTAGATATATTAATGTCGGAAGCCATAAAGCATTCTTTAGCTCTACTACATACAAGAGATATCATTCATGGGATGTTTCTTTGTTTATAGAGTTGCTTGAATTTCTCATTAAAAATATCTATGTGAAATTTGGCAACACAATATATCAGCAGCATATAGGTATTCCAATGGGTACTAATTGTGCACCCCTGTTGGCTGACCTGTATCTGTTCTCTTATGAATATGACTATATGCAGGCGCTTTCAAAAACCGATCCATTCAAAGCCCGTTCCTTCTCATTCACCAAACGCTATATAGACGATCTTCTCGCTGTGGATAATCGCTATATAAATGACGCAGTGAAGGATATATATCCACCTTCACTGGATTTGAAGGAAACTACAGATAGCCCTACAGGCACATCATATTTAGATCTACATCTCTATAAAAATGAAGCGGGCATTCTCTCTCATCGACTTTATGACAAAAGAGATGATTACAATTTCGACATCGTAAACTATCCCTTTCTGGACAGTAATATTCCAGTGGGACCTGCATATGGCGTATACATATCTCGCTTAGTAGCATTTGCTAGATCCTGTGTTAAATGTGATGATTTTAATCAACGTCACAAAACATTGTTGCAGAAACTTATAAAACAGTGCTATTCCACCAAGCGCCTCCACTCAAAGTTTCTCAAATTTGGCGATACATATCGCATGCTGATAGGAAAATACGAACGTAGCGTGCAAGATCTATGGCGCTACGTTTCGTAACTTGTGTCTAATTCCGCTTAACCCGGGGCTAGGGGCCGTATGAACCCATGTACTTCAAGATCCTCATGGTACTCATATGAACAGTCACAATCAAAGCGTGACTGAGATACATCATTCTTTAGATGACGACTTTACAACGGATATTATGGATTAAGAGTACTGATCAGCGATACGGATTTGATATTTTTGGAACATCATGATGTCTTGCCGGCATCATTGAAAACTGTTGACCGCTTCTCTCTTGCAGGAAACAAGCCTATGTTTATGTATACTATGATTGTCTTTTTGAATTTGGTGCTAATACTGTTATATGGAATACGGAATAGGTCTTTGGATTATGGACGCGGATATTCTCTAATGGACGACGGCTGAATTATGAATGACGGACTAGACGCTTGTAATTCAGGATCTTATGGCACGCAGTTCAACTTACCTAACTCCAGAACAGAAGGCAAAATTAGCCGAACTCCTTATTAGGAACGAATCTGTATTTGCAAAATCATCAGATGACCTGGGCATGGGTTGCACAGATCGGGTGAAACACAATTAATACAGGAAACGCAGCACCTATAAAGACAACCACCCCGTAGACTACCATTCGGGAAACAAGCCATTGAGAAAGAAGAGATACAGAAGATGAGTAACCGAGGGATCATCGAACCATCCATTAGCCCTTGGGCCTCCCCCATAGTTCTCTGCACCAAGAAAAATGGAAGTACACATTTCTGTGTGGATTACAGAAGGGTGAATGATGTAACTCGGAAGTACGCCTATCCTCTGCCGAGGATAGATGAGTGTCTGGGCGCTCTCTCAGGTGCTCACTGGTTCAGTTTTCTTGATCTACACTCTGGATTCTGGCAGATCCCCCTAGCTGAAGAGGATCGTCCGAAAACCGCGCTCACGACCAGGGTCTCTAACAATTTACGGTCATGCCTTTTGGCTTAGCAAATGCGCCATCTACCTTTGAGAGACTCATGGAGGATGTACTCAGAGAGCTCCATTGGGAAGAGTGCATATTGTATATCGATGATATTTTGATCCCAGGTGAAACTTTTCAGCAAGCGCTAGAAAGGTTAGAGCGAGTCCTCAAGCGACTAAAAGAGGCAAATTTGAAATTGAAACTATCAAAGTGCAGTCTCTTCCAAAAGGAAACACAATTTCTGGGACATAAAGTATCCCAGGAAGGTGTCGAAACAGACCCAGATAAGCTGTGTGCAGTCCAGGAATGGCCGCAACCACAGAATGCCAAGCAAGTCAGAAGCTTCCTGTGACTTTGTTCGTACTACCGTCGATTTGTCAATGGTTTCGCAGCAATGGCACGACCCCTCCACAAGCTCATCGAAAAAGGAGCTAAATTCAACTGGAATGCAGAGTGTGAACAATCATTTAGGGAGCTTAAAGAAGCCTTATTAACACCTCCAGTACTGGCTTATCCCATCCCTAACAAACCCTTCATCTTGGACACTGATGCCAGCGATTTTGCAACTGGAGCAGTGCTGTCCCAGGAGCAGGATGGCTCAGAACGAGTCATAGCTTATATGAGTCGGGTGCTAAATAAGCATGAACGAGTATACTGTGTTACAAGGAAGGAACTTCTTGCTGTGATAGTGGCACTCAAACATTTTTACCCCTATATTTACGGGCAAAGGATCCTATTGAGAACTGATAATGCTGCAGTGAGTTGGATGAAGAATCGTTAGCAACCGACTGGTCAGACAACCAGATGACTGGAAATATTAGGGACATACAACATGTAGGTAACACACAGGGCTGGACATAGCCATGCAAATGCAGATGCACTGTCAAGGAGGCCATGCAAAGTGTGCAACAAACAGCAGCATCTTAATGATGCCTTAGAAGAGGATCCTTGAGAAATAACAGTCTCTGTTCCTAAATCTGATAGTGAGCTTGACGAAATGGCTACAGGACACGCTTTGGTGATAACTAAAAGTCAGAAACCTGCACATGATGGGCTCAAACAGACTATGGCAACCCTGGAGGGTTGGGCGCCCAGTGAAGTACGGTCAAAGCAGATAGAGGATCGCGATGTGGGTCCAATTTTGCTAGCCAGTGAAGAAGGGAAGGGACGACCAGAGTGGTCTACAATTTCACATCTATCCAGTACTTTCAAAACGCTATGGCGGCAGTGGGAGCGTTTGGAAATATTTGGGGGCATGTTATATCGAGTGTGGATCGGTGATAATGGAAAGACACTGCACCAGTTGATAGTGCCTCAAGCACTCAAAGATGATGTCTTCAGGTGCTATCATGATGTTCACTCTGCTGGGCATCTCAAGGTTGATAAGATGCTAAGTCGAATTGAACAGGCATTTTACTGGCCTGCCATGAAACGCGATGCTGGGGACTACTGTATCAGGTGTGATAAATGTACTGCAAGGAAGACCCCTAAGGATTTAGGTCGAGCATCTTTGGGACAATATCTTGTCGGTGAGCCAATGGAGAGGGTGGCTGTGGACATTTTAGGACCTCTGACAATTACAAACAGTGGCAATAAGTATCTGTTGGTTATTGTGGACTGTTTTACGAAATGGACAGAAGCCGTTCCTATGCCAGATCAGGAAGCTTCTACCGTTGCTAAAGCCTTAGTGAACAACTTTGTTTGTAGCTTTGGAACGCCATTACAGGTACATTCAGATCAGGTACGAATTTTGAATCTGATCTCTTTAGAGAAATGTGCAAGCTTCTGCAAATTGACAAAACACGAACAACAAGTATGAGACCTCAGGCAAACGGCACTGTGGAGAGGTTTAATCGGACACTAGCCGAGATGCTTACAATGTATTGTGAGAAACAACAACGCCGGTGGGATGAATTTCTTCCCCAGGTACTGATGGCATAACGAGCATCTGAGCATCCTAGCACACAGAAATCTCCCAACATGATGGTATTTGGTCCGGAAGTAGTCATGCCCCTGCAGGCACTCATACAGTCACCTCGGGATGGTGATTCTCATATTGATCCTGAACAGTACACATCGGAACTCCACCAAAGTTTACAACTAGCTTATGAAGTGGCTCGTGTTTCCCTAAAACGCAAAGCAGAATACCGCAAGAAATACTATGATACACAGTCCAAGAAACGGACTTTCAATGCTGGACAGGCTGTTTGGCTGTCAGAAGGACAGGGGTTTGTTCGAAACTCACGTCACGGTGGAAATTACAAGCGTCTAGTCCGTCATTCATAATCCAGCCGTCGTCCATTAGAGAATATCCGCGTCCATAATCCAAAGACCTATTCCATATTCCATATAACAGTATTAGCACCAAATTCAAAAAAACAATCATAGTATACATAAACATAGGCTTGTTTCCTGCAAGAGAGAAGCGGTCAACAGTTTTCAATGATGCCGGCAAGACATCATGATGTTCCAAAAATATCAAATCCGTATCGCTGATCAGTATTCTTAATCCATAATATTCGTTATAGAGTCGTCATCTAAAAAAAGATGTATCTGAGTCACGCTTTGATTGTGCCTGTTCATATGAGTACCATGAGGATTTTGAAGTACATGGGTTCATACGGCCCCTAGCCCCGGGTTAAGCGGAATTAGACACAAGTTACGAAACGTAGCGCCATAGATCTTGCACGCTAGGTTCGTATTTTGCTATCAGCATGCGATATGTATCGCCAAATTTGAGAAACTTTGAGTGGAGGCGCTTGATGGAATAGCCCTGTTTTATAAGTTTCTGCAACAATGTTTTGTGACGTTGATTAAAATCATCACATTTAACACAGGATCTAGCAAATGCTACTAAGCGAGATATGTATACGCCATATGCAGGTCCCACTGGAATATTACTATCCAGAAAGGGATAGTTTACGATGTCGAAATTGTAATCATCTCTTTTGTTATAAAGTCGACGAGAGAGAATGCCTGCTTCATTTTTATAGAGATAGAGATCTAAATAAGATGTGCCTGTAGGGCTATCTGTAGTTTCCTTCAAATCCAGTGAAGGTGGATATATATCCTTCACTGCGTCATTTATATAGCGATTATCCACAGCGAGAAGATCGTCTATATAGCGTTTGGTGAATGAGAAGGAACGGGCTTTGAATGGATCGGTTTTTGAAAGCGATTGCATATAGTCATATTCATAAGAGAACAGATACAGGTCGGCCAACAGGGGTGCACAATTAGTACCCATTGGAATACCTATATCCTGCTGATATATTGTGTTGCCAAATTTCACATAGATATTTTTAATGAGAAATTCAAGCAACTCTATAAACAAAGAAACATCCCATGAATGATATCAAGGTCCATTCCTTGTCATTAAGAAAATAGATGATCTTACTTACCTGGTGAAGAAATCTCCAAGACAACAGCCGAAAGTATTCCACATCAATCTCCTAATGGAGTACAGGGGGAGAAAATCTCCTACTTGGGGAAGGCAGTACAAGGAGTTGGATGATTGAATTTTGGTACAATACACTATATATTGAACAGGATGGCATGTAGTACAGAATCACTTGGGTTAATGGAAAACTTTGAGGATGGATCTGGAGGGTAGCATATATATATGGGAACTGGGATGCCTTGGCGGTAGCCACAGTTATGCAGGGTCAGGGTGGGTCTGATCAGCCTAGGCCTGGCGTGCAGTGGTTATACTGCTGCTGAAGTACTTCTTGGGGGAGTACCGGTTGCTCGTTTGGGGCGAGCAAGGTCCATAATGGTTCCGTGTGGTTGATTCTGTTACTTCTAAACCTAATCAAGGAAATATAGGTTATGCAGGGTACTCACAAATTACAATTATCAGGAGAGATAATCATGTGCTGACATCCAATTACTGCTTTCATGGTGATAATCTCCCTGCTCTTGTACTTCCAGAATGGCCTCTCCGAGTACATTCCAATGCCGTTACTGCCCACGGGAGCTGAATTCCAAAAAAGAATTAAAGCAACATCTGCAATCTGTGACCCACCGGAAGTTGGAAGTGATATGCCCCTTCTGTGTTGATGGCGAGAATAGGTTTAGGCGGTCAGTTGACCTAAAGAACCATGTCAAGATGGAACACAGTGGGGCAGTCAGGCATTTACCACCTGGGGTATTTTCCCAGCCAAATGGATTCTGGTTTACGATGACACCAGAAGACTATGTAGCTGTCATATCCAATCCGGGCTGGTCATCAAGAGAGTCTGAAGAGGCAAGGCATCTCATGCTACGTTGGCTCAATGAGACCAAGAGGTCAACTAGGTCTCTTGGTCAGTGGGAAGAAGGCTGGGCTCGTCCGTACCGTGAAGGGCCTGCACGTAAGTAGCGTAAGGTGTCTCTGGAATATTCTCCATCTGATTCCAAGGCTGATATTCATCTGGAGGTGGCCAAGATTGAGGTCAAGCCTGAGGGTTTCGTGGTGTGGTGTCACTCACCTGATGGTGGATGGTACAAGGCCGAACTTGGAGAGAACATTCTTTCTGACCTTAAAACAACAGCGGCAATGACAAGGAAAATGGCCACGTTAACTTCGTCGCATGTTCTGCCCGTCAATGCGGGCAGAAAGATTGAGTCGACTGCGTTATTCAAGGCCTTGTCGTTGGCACTCAAGATTGATCGCCGCTATATAAAGTCGGTAGTGTGTTGGAGTAAGCCTTCATTCGGGAATCCAGAATCCACCAGTCTAGTACAATCTGCAACAACACCCTTGCACGATGAACCATCTGTATCCGCCACCTGTACAGCCCCCTCGGCTGGACATTGTCGAAAAGAACAAACACTGGATCATCCAATTATTTACGGGGACTGTGAGGTGGGTGACTTAACACCTGCTCTGATTACGCTCCAGCCAGTTTTCTCCGTACAGGGAATGCAACCTGCGAATTCACCTGTCACAGCCACCTCATCGACAAGTATACCTCCGTGCAACAGTGTCACACCATCCTTGACTACTTCACAAATCCCATTTCCTGAGACTGAAGCTATCAGCCCGGCAACCCAACATTCAAGGTGTCCATCTCCCCTTGCCCTTAGTAGAAGGAGCTCTGAGGTTCACTGTGATGTGCTTCCACAAATGGACCAGTCAACCAGCTACCATGAAGCCAATAATAACAATGCTGGTTCAGACTCACTTGCCTCTGCAGTAAAAGTCTCTGTGTCTCCAACTGTCAACGAGGGCAAAACCGACATCCAGCGTAGGGCGTTGAATATCCTGGAGGTTGGCTGTATGCCTCTGGTGCCAGCGACCAGGAGGCAGTGGGACCGGGTTGGGGTGGTAAATATTCAGGTCGGGAAAGAGGAAGTATCTTGGCCTCCGAAGAACTGGAAACACAAGGATTCGGAGACGCGAAAAGCACACTGGGCGAGTCTCGGTTTGAGGCTGGACTACTCTCTTCATGGCCCATCCGATACTAATCTACACGATCTGCTGGATCTGTATGATATTTTTGCACTGCCGGGAACATCGATTGGCTCCGTGAAATCAAATCCAAATAGTTCATCCTCGATTTTGAGAAAGGTCAGGTACTACAACTATAGGCTGCTCGCCCAGATAGCATTGGGCAAACCGGTCGAGGGGGAACATGAAATTCTGTCCTGTTTCGAGGCCATGTCGCAGAATCGAACTACTGATGCTGACTGCCATGTGGAGAAACTGAGAGACCTTTCCCTTCCTCTTCGCCTGGAAGTATAATTCAAGAACACTGTTTATACAGATTTTATTACAATCTGTGACATTTGAAATTTGACATTCATTCTCTGGATTCTTTCGCTTGAGATTACTTACCTTGTGATGATGTTTTCTGTGGGGGTGTATGTGCCAATCATCGTGTGGCATAGTTCACCACACTTGTGAATACTCACCTTCCAATTAATTTGTGAATTATTTAGCTTTTATTCCTGGTCGTCCTGTTGGATTACTGGCATCATACTAATATACACGAATGTATATTACGGATTTACCTTCATGACTACCCCCACACGCGAATGATTGTTATGGTATCGTGTTGTTGTTGTTGCTGCCACACAACAACGTGTGGTCCTACGGACCGGAAATGTGTCAAGGACTGTATATCCATGAACCTTACTAGGACTTAAATGAACTTTATATCTGAACTAACTATACCTTATCTGACTGTGCACACAATAATAGCTGATCACTTCATAACTGCTGTTTTTCGGACTCGTTCGATTCGACCCTCTCCTCGCCCATGCGGCCATGTTGTTTGGCATGTCGATTTGACATGATCTATTTTTAGGGTCGGCTTGAACCCTGCTAAATTTTAATTGTCCTGAGGAGTTATTTCGATGATTGGTGATGTGTTTTACTATACAAGTTACGCTGTTGTATTTTTCGTAGTATTTGTGAATTTTCCTGAAGTAATGTGCGCTACTGCAGCGAAAATGGAGCAAACTATTTTGTTGATATTCTCATGCGCCCGATGCAGTCTATGTGTACAAAAGTGTAGAAGCGGTCGGCAGCTGATTTTTGCTGTAGTGTGTTCTAAAATTAACTGGAGTAAGTAAAGTTCAGTGTGGGATTTTATTCTTCAATAAAAACGCTCCTCACTTTGCTATATTAGACATCTGTAATGTATATATATTTTAAGAAAATCACCGGGAACACGGCCTGATTACTATTGCTGCCCACACATGTGGCAACCCGGTTGCAAATGCCTAAAGTGCGGAAGCTATTTTTACCGTGTGATCCATAGTTAAAATTAATTGTAGCTATTTGAACCTTTAGAAAAATGCTCCTTATATTTGCTGCAAGCTCTTCTCTGTTGTTCTTAAATAATTATATATTTGCAATTGTTGTCAAGAAGTAGTTCCGTTCACCCTTTGCCTTGGCGAAGGTACTGTATTCTGATTGGCTAATTGAAGACACGTGGGTTTGGGGTTATAAATACGGCGGCTGAAGGGGGTTAAATCAGATAGCATCCAGTTATTCTAAGGTACGGATGAACCTCGCAAAGTGTATCCGGGGATTTAATATATTCTGGCTATATAATAGCAATAAAGTTACTACACTGAGTACATATAACCACATGGAATTACTATGGGCTACTATACACCAGCATATTATATTGGATTATATGCTGATATGCTAATATATGCATGCTGATACTAGGATGTCTATCTCCCACCCCACTCGCAGCCGTGTTTACTGTATTGCCATATAGGTTGTTCATTACCAGATGTTGTTCATTGCCATAGTAGGTCTTCGGTGTTATATCAGTGAATATTTGGTATTATGCAAGTGAGACTGATGCCATATTATGGTTTATTTCAAATAAAACCTGAGACAATATTGTTTGATCTTACCAGTGACTTGTGTTGTTACATGTACATAGTGGTATTAAAAGCGTACAGTTCTGAAAGCCTGGATGTTGGCAAATAGTGGAATCTCAATTGAATAGTGCCAATTATGGAGGTCAATGCCCGTTAGAATATTACCGGGCAAGAACACAAGCTTCAAGCTGGCAGAGTGACTCCACAGATGATATAACTCCGCCACTGATTGCCTGATTTGGTTTCCTACAGAATATCTAGCACATTGGCCTGATTTGGTTTCCTACAGAATCACTTATAATAGAAATTATACAGGAAGTGGTGCCCGATACTAAATCTGGCCTATCTGGTGGTATCTTGCAAGCGATCTTAAAGTAATTGGCGTGGTAATACAGTGATCAGTAGATTTTAAATTACAATATATATTACCAAGATTAATCTGGCTAATTCCACAAGGTTATGTGCCCATCTAGGTCATTTCAAACAATAATTATGAATTTTATATCTGTTCATTAACTCGAGAACAAAGGTTTACTTCATCATGTTCTTGATATTTTTCTTCATTCATGAAAAATGTTCACACCTGAAAGGGTGTTTGAAGAAAAATTAATATTTTCTTGTATTTGACATTTGACAATACTTGACCATTTAGGTTTTGCCCAAATACCGTGGTGAAGTTCAGATGTATGCTGTTGATCACAGGCATGACAAATATCAATCAATACCAATCATTTCTATGATTCCCAGACATCGATATATAAAAAAGCCTACAGGCTCTAGTTTCTGAAGGCTGTAATAGTTGTCCTATTGGGCGGCCATGTTAGACCAGATTAGCAAGGGTCAAACAAAATACATCTCCTGTGCATTGCCCCTCTCTGGTCGCCTTATGACATCTAAGGCTAATGACAATCTATTCCTGGTTTCCCCATCAGACTTTTTGAAAAGTGATGCGGACAGGGTCTTACTTTTTGTTAGCAAAAGCGTCAGATGGCCTCATCGGGCCGACATCTTTCGGCAGTCATGTTTGACAATGTTTAAACACACGGGTTATCTCCCCTGATAGGATTTTCCATGGGACCAGATTATTTTCATCAAACTATCCATTTCCATCGTCAGATTTGATGTATATTTGAGGTTGTTGAATGAAATGAGGTTGGTTTAAACACTTTTTCTGATCCCAACATGTTCAAATCGAGAAATTGCGCTCGGAATGTGCATCAAAGTTGTAAAAACTACAAATAATGAAAATAATGGGGGAAAAATGGGCGGTGTGTAAAATGACGGGAAACGAGGAATCAAGTGTGGATAGCCTAATAATGCAACCTTCACAGACTTAATGCACAAGACATGCTTTGTGTATGATAAAAATTCCACCTGTCACAGGAGACTGGCCTTTTTGTTTTCAGCCTGTCACCAACAAAATCTATTATATTATTCTACCCCTGCTCACGCAAAACTAAATCAAGGAGTTTGATCAACAGATTTTACAAACACGCAAGATTGTAGTCCTTACATACATGATGCACGCAAACTGATTGTAAGAGATTCTTTTTATCAAGCAGCTACTTTAGAAGATCTTTGTAGTCTGGTAAAAGAAGACTGTATTTTAGGTTATTTGAGAGAAATCAGTTTCTTGTATGAATTTTAATGTTTGTACAAGTTTTTTATGTGTTTTGTTGATTACTTCTGGATTTATAGGCTCGAATGTTCATGTCTCCTTTCTTGCATGCACGAAGAGCATATTTGTACTGTCTTCTGGTGCGACACATATAATCCGCAATAGGCCTGCTACGGGGACTCCCATGCTCTCTCCACAGAAGGAAAGCAGTTCTCGCGTGTGCATGTAGATCGGAAACGCAGTCATTCCAGCCAGGAACAATATGTTCCTTGTTGGTTTTAACCTTAGCTAGCGTTTCAATACCAACAGACGAGAGACATTGAACAATAGTATTATAATACACAAAAATGTCATCTTGATGTGTTCACCACAGTCAGTTATATCACATAACACAGAATCAACGGGAATAGATAGTTCGGACATACGCCGTTGAACTGCGTCTTTTTACCTACATAAATCAATAGTACAAAATCTCAATAGTGTGAATAGATCGATCAACATTGTGCGAAGAGACACAGTGATCTAACCATGAAGTAGATAAGTGAGCATCGCTAATATAGGTATAGGTATCGGTCGGTAGACGCTCAATATCAGATACAATCAAGTTGTACTCGGCACAATAGTTCATGAGTTCGTTACCAAAAGCAGGAGTCTGGTGGGCATTCCAGTCACCCATCACAAGAACATTAGGGACGTCCGACTCTTCCACAATAGCTCTCACCTTACCAAGGTAATCCAGATAAGTCTCCAAGTTTTCAGGGCAATCCGTGGGCAAATAAATACACAAAATTAGCAATTTTGAGTTACCAGATTCGATCCGAATCCCAATAACTCTCGAATCATCATACTCAATAAAGTTCACAGTGGTACCAAACAACTTTTTTCAAAGAATGGCAGTGCCACCATAAGATCTGCCCGTAGGCAAGACAGTATCAGCAATAGCCGATACACCATAAGACCATAGAAATCACTGCTAATAGAATTAAGTAATCCAAGTTCATTTGTGAGCAGCCAAGTTTCCTGTAATAAACATACATCGCTGACGTCACAGTTTTCTAACCTCTGAGATATAGGCTTTCAGAGATCGACAGTTATAAGTAGAGATACGTAGTTCCATGGATTAGTGTAATTAAGAATAATCACAGTCGACTTCGTCTTCGCTGTCCCATCTTGATGCACGATACTCGTCATTGCGCCTGGATCGACCACAAGGTGCGTCACGAGAGTCTCTATCGTCGTATCTGTCTTGTTGTCGTCGTTTGTAGTACTTGCGAGCAAGAACTTCGTCTGGCCATTAGTTAGCATTCAGCAGCGTCCTAGAATGCTTACCGTTCACACTTAAACAGAATGACGCACACGTGTCGTACTTGGTTGGCAGCTGATTATACTCCAGATCGATACCTGACTTTTCCATGACATATCTACGTATATCATCGGGTGTAGTATCCGGATCAAGACGGGTGATAAATAGCTCCACAGGAGGATACGACCTGACACCACGAAGATGATACTTCTTATTCGGCGTTGGTCTGGATAGAAGTGAAAAATTGCCACTAGGTACCGATGACACGACATCACAAAACAAAACGGAACTTTCACTGACGTTTCACGCGCACTGCGAGAAACGTTAATTCCGGCACTTCCGCGGTCGATGGCAGAGGTCACAGTGGGGTCCGGAATCCTGGGCCGGGAACCGCCGTTTGTACCTGAATTGTCAGCAGCATCATAGACAGCAGCGGTCATGCTGACTTCCGGAGAACTGCTTTTATCGACGAGAGGTGCACTCTCTATCGATATAGCGTTATCGGCAGGCTTGCAAACATTCGACAATGTACGTCCATCACTCAGGGTAGAATGAGATCGACTCGGAACTGTGTTCCCATCACCACCATTCTTTTTTCCAGATTTAACACTGGCGGAACTTGGTTGACATTTTTGGTTAATTTTGTCAAGTTTCTTGTACTCTGTAGAATTTGCGCGCTGCTGATTGTGTCGATTTTGCTGGTAACATCAGCCATTTGTAACTTTAGTCCATTAAGTTCGCGTATCAGTGTGGACACATCAATGTGATTGGTAGACACCGGTTGCAGCCTACGCAACCTCTTCGCAACGAAACAGGGAATTTCCTCAAGCTGTAATTCTTGCAACATCTTGCCAATGTCCTGTAGAGTGGCAATTTTCTTGCTCACATATAATGGGCTCAGACAGGCTAGGTATATTCCCATCATCATCAACCTCAGGATCGTCACCCCCGGATGAGGCACCCGTATCGGCCGTTTCTTCCGGCCCGGTCATGATGATTACACCATCTAGAGCCTCATGTGAGTACGTTGGCCTGGGGACTTGTCAAACAATATGGCGCTTGACTTGTCGATTCAGTTGCCCATTCGACAACACTATGGGGGCTTTTCCAGCCCAAACAGTCAAAAATAACCAAATCGATGAATAGCAGAATGTGCACAGTACCTTCATGAATCCATAAGTACAGTTCGGAGCCAATAGTCGTCTTAGCTCCGTGAAAATATCATACAAATCCGGAGCACAGTGAAAAAGTAATCACACCTCATGAGGCTCTTGAATCGTTTTTTCCAATATATAGAGACGATCAAACAAAATTCCAAGTATTCAAGTTAATAACTTAGTAATCCAACACACTAAACATACACACATCTAAACTTATACAACAAACCGATTTCTCTCAGATAAGAGAGAGAGAGAATTAAGTGTTCACGTCGCGTTTAGCAATAGTTCAGCTATATTGCGAATGAATCCATAAGTACAGTTCGGAGCCACTAGTCGTCTTAGCTCCGTGAAAATATCATACAAATCTGGAGCACAGTGAAAAAGTAAACACACCACATGAGGCTCTTGAACCTTTTTTTCCAATATATAGAGACGATCAAACAAAAGTCTAATTTTTCAAGTTAATATCTTGGTAATTCAACACATTAAAACATACACACATCAGAACTTAAGTAACACACCGATTTCCTTCAAATAACCTAAGATACTGTCTTCTTTCACTCGACTAAACAGATCTTCTCAAGTAGCTGCTCGTTGGAAGGAATCTCCTACAATCTTAAAATCTATACAGTCGACAAGTCTTTTTTCACCGTGAGATCTTTGTGGCATGGACCTTGGGACTGGCTCTTTTGTTAGTAAATGTTCGTGAGTTAATCGTGTAAGCTAAGATACAGTCTTCTTTCATCCGACTGTGAAGATCTTCTAAAGTAGATGCTCGTTAAAAAGATTCTATTACAATCTTAAAATACCATACAGTCGATAAGAATATGTTTCACTATGAGATCTTCGTGGTATGAAATAAACCTTGGGACTGGCTCTTTTTTTTTAGTAATGTTGTGAGTTAAGTGTGTATGGCAGATTCTACATCGCCTGATCATGGCTTGATCGAAACGTTTCTGGCTGTTCAGATGAGTATAGCCTACAGTTTTTTTAAGTCATGAAGTTTGTTTTGTTCACAGCATCCCATAATGATTTAGACAGCTTTCTCACATAAGTACAGATAAAGGGTCTGAAATCGCTATATGGAATTCCAACAGGATCAACCTCATTATGTTTGGCTGCCTTAGTCATTCTATCAGCCTGAGTATTACCTTTGATGTCAACGTGACTAGGCAACCAACAAAACAATATCAATATGTTGATCAAATCTAGTCATATAACTGTAGAATATTCAAGATGGTGGGATTAGTTGAAGTTCCACTTTTAATCGCTTGAAGGCTTGACATTGAATCTGAGAATATGACATATTTTTCCCCATTTAGTGGGCCCAATATCTTCCAAAGCCGACAATATAGCTTTTGCTTCTGCAGTAAATATCGAACTTATACCTGGTAGTCGACAGCTTTTACTTTTGGAACTGATGCTACTCTCTCGCCATCTTTCAAACCATCTGTATAAATAGCCTGATGCGATCTGTATTTTTTCTCAGCAGACCAAGCTGGCTCGTGTCTGTCTTTTTATATTTCGCTAGTGTAATATCTATTTCTGGTTTAGCTAACTGCCATGGTTTGGCTAAACTTAATTCCAGTTGCTACAATGTGTGGTTTCATACGAATTCCAAGAGATGGAATAATGGAGGGTTTCTGTAAATACAAATCCACGGACTGAGGGATGAAAACGCAGTTATATGCAGGATTCGAGTGACTTGATCGCAATTTTGTGATATATTGCAGCGATAGTTTAATTCTTCGAAGTTCGAAATGAAATTCATCTGCTTCGACATTTAAGCTTTTTTATGGGATGTTCTAAACGCTCCAAGGCAAAGTCTTAATCCTTGATGGAGAATAGGATCTAGCTTTGCCAAGTTTGACTTTCTTGCACCGTTGTAAACAATAGAGCCATAATCAAGTTTGGAACGAACAAGTGATCGATATAAATGGAGAGGTTTTTGCTGATCTTCCTCCCCACTTAATATAGTTGGCAACTACCTTCAACAAATCAAGAGCTTTCGTGCACTTAGCTTTCAAGCAATTTATATGCGATAAGAACCTTAATCGGTGGCTTAACAATATTCCTAAGAATTTGACCTCTTTTACTACTTTGGTCTCAGTTCCATCTAATGTAAGTACTGGATGTTTGTTCTGGAAACACTTTTTGCAAAGGTGTATACAATTTGTCTTTGCTGAACTTGAAACCATTTTCTAGACGCCATTTCTTATTTCTGTTTAGACAAAGTTGTAATGTAGTAGACATAATAGTACCTTGTGGGACACCTTGATCTTGATCTAAATGATCAGACAATGTTGTACCCAACCGAACTTGAAATTGTCTACCATTCAAAAAGTTGGAAATAAAAATGGGTAAACGGGTAAAAAATAAAATGTCTGTTTTCCACTATAGGCCAGAAAAAATAGAGTAGGTAGAGTAAAAAAATATTATTTTTGAAATAAATTTTATTCTGATGTTCAGTACTCCTGACCCATATACAATGCTCTACAAATATATTCTTGATTGTACAACATTCCCTACCCACTTCAACATAAAAAAAATCTCCCCCGCCAAAAAATATTTGTAGGATGTTCATTAAAGAATTGTCAGGGTGTAAAACTCCTCCCTGGTCAGGATCTGCCTCTTATTGTCACTCTGTATGTCCTCTGTTACACAGATTTATAGACTGGCACGATGCTATGATTTGGATAGGAAAGTCCATGTATCAGGTGTATAGAAGTCCAGTTATGTAAGAACAAAAATTGGACTATATTTTGGCATTTTTTTTAGAAATATAGAATTCTTAATAATGATTACAAATGTGATAATGCTGTTTAGACCTACTACATTCGCATTAACTGATACTGGCACATCATTTCCATTTATATTTTTAAATATTTTTAATTAGTATTGAAAATATGTTTTCAAACTCTTTCCTTTCAGGTAAATTTGTCTATGGAATTGGTATTTTTTATACTTTGAGTTTCAACCATTGTATATTCAAGAATTTTGCTGTTATCGAGTTGAAAGCTTTTTCTTTAAGCCTCAGTAGATATAAAGTTTTTTGCCATGCTGCCACAAACCGCTTAAACACAATCTAGAATTTTGACCCCATGTCCATAGTTACATGGAATTGTCTGAATGTTGATGGCTCAATCAGTTTTCCTTTACAGAAAGAATATGTACACAGTGTTCGAGATCTGGAAATCAACGAATAGAATATGATGCCAATCGATGGCTATAGTACAGCGCAGATTCCTGATAAATTCGACCTCTGGGGACCATTCAGAAGCACGAATCCATTTCGGTCCATTACAAATGTCGAATTCATTAAAAAAGCTGTTCAAGCAGAATAACATTGTCATATACCGACGTCAAATTTGAATTTAGAATATAAAAAATCCTTTGCAAATCTGTAATCGTTCAGTATCAGGTCAAGAACAAATGTACCGTATAGGGAAAGGTTGGACAAAAACGGAACCACGGGGCCATACGGAACATTCATGGATTAATTCTAAGGAGTTGCCAATACCGGGCTATAATTAGCGAAACTATTGTTCCGTACCGAGTATCCAGACAACACATGTTACACCAACAGATCAGACTAGAAGTATATAAAAAATAAATACTGGAACATTCCATTTTTGATATCTGACCCAAAGGTTGAAAATATGCTATCCGGTACAAACCATCCCTAGCGGGGCGTAATGGAGGGTAGGTCCGTTTTGTCCCTTATGGCCGATCCCCAGGTTAAATTCATACCAAACTCTTGCGCATGCGCAGTGATCAGGCCTGTTTTTTTAATTTTCTGGGACAAGGAAAACAAATTGTTCCATCTAATTTTATCCGATATATTGCCCATTAATCGGCTTTAGGATAGAAAATAATAACTGTTCTGATGTACTAATATTATTCAAACTCGAAGGATATAAATAATCAAATATAGCTGTTTTGGACTGTTAATATGACTTTAGGACGCCATATTCAACACTATTTCATTTTCCTTCTACTTTTCGATCCATTGGCAAATATATATGCACCTAGCCTATCCAAGGCATCTTACCCATAAGAGTCAATCACGGTTGATGCTAAATAGCCAAATTATGACGAGCAACTAGGCTGGTTTTTAGCTAAGATTATCGTAAGATTAACATTATGTTCCCAGTTGGGGCAAAGCGGAGCACAGGGGTCCATTTTGTCCCACATGGCGGATCATCAATCAAAAAACTAAAAAGTACCTGGATAAACAGCATTTTGTAGGTTTAAAATTTTAAATACTTTGAAATTCACCTGTTGGCATACCATGATCATACTATATAGAGCACAAAGGAGCGCGCAAAGTTAAGGGTTCCGTTTTGCCCAACCTTCCCCTGTTCTGTTTTTGATGAACGCCCTAAAAAAATTGTTGCGGTGACTCGTTTTTATTTTATTTATTTGCTCTTTTTTTTATTTGAAAAGAAATGAAATCAAGAAAGAAAGAACAGGTGTGCCTCAAACCCAGAATATCAATTTTCCAACACCATTTCAGCAGTTATCCTAAAATTTAATGTCGCATAATATAGCAAATGCAAGTTGAAAACTCTCGTTTTGGTCCACGGAGATTTTGCGAAAGAAAAAGTAATGACGCACTGGAAACAATGTGACGCATGCGTTGACCGGAGACACAGGACAATTTAGGTAGCGTTCCCAATTAACGTTTTTGCTTCGTTCGTTTAAATTGCTGAAAAAATCCCGAGTCGTTCTACACCCATCGTTTTGATTTTCGTGGAAAACCATTGAAAAAACCATTCAACGCATTGGTTCGTTCGCCAGTGAACGAAGTCGTTCGTTTTACAGAAAACCATTGCGTTTTTTTCCTTCTTTGTTTGGCATCGTTCGATCGTTCGCTGGAAAACGAAGGCGCAATAATACAATCACGTGATGTTCGCATTATCCAACCTGATAACGCAATCTGCGTGAGCACTGAGAAAAGAATCCGTTAATTCAATGCCGAATTCTCTGACGTTTGGACAGGCAGTAAATTACTTTTGTGTGTAACTGGATGTTGAAGTTCAGCTGCATAATTAGAAGACAAAAGAAAGTAATGCACAGGTTTTTGCCCCGGTTTGAGCCGATACCATCGCGTCAGACACTGATTATTCGGTTCGTCTTAAATGGCTAAATGCTATTTCCTTGCCAATCCCCCATCGCATTATTTATTGTTATCTGAATTTTTACTATAGAGAGTCTATTATATTGATAGCTATACGTACGTTTAGGAACAACCGATACACCAGCCCCGAATCCCACAAGCGCCGCGATATCATTTATTATACTGTTGAATATCTATCTTTCCATGGTCGCTATATTACCAAATTCATGAGCTTGTTGTTGTCGTTTGTTGTGTTTAATTCTACCGTAACTTTAACCTAATGTGATATATTTTATTCCAGTTGCAACTAAATTGATCTTACTTTGGAAAATATTGTTCAATTCGGAATGAACGACTTTCGGGGAAAGTAGTTACAGGTTGTATTATTAGTGGCACCACCGACAGTCAGCCGAACGTGCGTGTTACATGTAACAGCGGTCTTATTTGAATTCTTGAACTAAATACGTTAAGAATGGCGCGTGAATTATAAGGCCCCATAAGGGGTCACGTCCAAGCAATCGCAGTGCTTTCTCGATGCCTTCGAGATGGGTCGAGAAATTTCTAGGCTAAAACCGAGAGGGCAGATCCGGGACCCCTGGTGACGCCTTTCGGTTTCCTCCCCGTTCTATTTCGATAGAAACGTTCCGGTTTTCAAAATGGACATGAAATTTATTGGTAATCTGGAAGGGGGTCCCGGTTTCTATATGTCCGTATCTTTGGCCGTTTCGTAGATTCTCAGACGATCGGAGTGTTGTGCGGGCGCTAAATTTTGGGACCGCTCCTCGTATACGCATATCGCGGCCCAAAATGGAATCCCGACAAAGATGTTTTTCCCCGAAACGTCTTTCTTCCATACTATTGAACGTTCAATCGGGATGTCCATGTCCTGAGGTTTTCCTAATCCAATTGAAATAAAACGTTTCGTTTATCTCTAATGAATATATGTTTGAATTGTATTCTCTTACCTGGATAATTGATTGTATATCCGACGCGGAATAAATGACATATTTAGGGTATTCTTTGCCTCTTTTGCAGAATACATAGAACATAACCGACAACCATAGAGTGTTTAACGTCATAACGCGAAGTAAGACATGAACTACGGTCGATTTTGGAAAGAAATCGACATGTCATTTGTGTTAATGACACCGACAGGTGCACCTTCCTTCATAAATGACCTGTTGATACTGAATCGCAGAAAATAATATGAATTCTTTACCTTCCGGTTAAAGAGTTGTTTGTATATGTCGGCCATTGGCGGAGCGCGTTGTTAGTTTCACTGTGTGAAGCAATCATTTTCATGTCGGGAAGTACTTAGAGGCGTTGATTGTAAATTCAACTTAGTGATGTTTATTTCACTCAGCTATTGACCTCTAATAATTGTAAGCCGGACGCAAGTCTATTAACTGGAATTGAAGAGTTTTAACGTTTTTTTTATTTCCATGAATCTATATTATTGTATTTATTTTCTTCTCAGTTAGGCTGGATTGTTCCCAAATTAACCCGACAGGAACTTCCCGTAGACGAATTCTCTGCCAAAGATATCAAATCAAAACAAGTTCAAAGAAAGAGATTATAAGACTGCTTGACAATCGGAATTGGAGGTGTTGATGATTCACACGTCACACCATAGTCGGTCTGTGAAAAACCGTCGACTTAAGAAAACAGCGAAGTGGAGGGGTCGGAGGGGTTAATTTCTTTGAAAGAAAAAACCCAAACAACAGTAGGCGTGCCTTAATAATATGCTTACCTTGTATTATTTGTTGCTGATTTCCTGTGTCTAGTTAACGCCCAATTCAGGGCGCAATGGAGTTTTGGACCTACGGTCACACACGTTTTATTATCAACGATACTGCTTTGCCCATGAGGACGCTGACATGGAGTGCTCAAAAACTTAAATCGAGCGCTCATGTTAAAATTCTGCGGTTTCGAGTGAATTAGCCGATTCTTCCTTCTATTTATATCTCCCTCTGCCCTCTCATTGTTATTTATTATTTAATTATTGCTATCAATATTTAGCGCTGCAAAAGATCTTAAATAAACTAAGAAATGTACCGTGAAATGTAAATAAAACATTGAGTTGGGCCGCGAAATCCGTATGGGAAGCGGCCCTTAAACTACAATTTCAATCGAATTACCAGTTCATCCTGTGGTCTTCAATGTCATCATTTGTCTAAATAACGGGAGAATCTCTAACGAAGCTGCTGTCAAATAAATATTTATCAATACAGATTTTGTCCCATTCTGATATACTTTCAGAACAACATATGTAATTATATTCTAGACTTGCAAAATCTCGTACACTTCATCACCTCCCATGCATGGTCTTCTCTTCAGTGAGGGCATATGTCATATCTCAGTTTAACCAAGCGAGTTTTACTCGGCGATGTTACATTTCACTGAGCCATGTGAGCCGTTACATGCATAGGCCAGATAGTCAAATTTTGCTGTAAAAATCAAGCCACGCTTATTTGAACTCTAATATTTCAGTATCGCAAAATACATGGCATGATGGCATTTCAAATGATTAATAACTTTGAAATGAAAATGTTTATTTTAAGAATAACACAAAATTGTGTTGACATCGAAAATAGGCATTCAATTCTTCACAAATCGCTGCAACATAGGATCAATCTATAATACTTAAATAAGCGTATTTTTTAAATGAATTTAAATACAAATAATATCAATCATTCAACAATACAAGAAATTTTGGTGAATCTTGGCTAGGCTGAGTTGTGCGGTGCCGCGGGGTGTTTGTTTTGATCTTGAAACTATATGTCAGGCCGATCAATATCGGGATCATGTAATATTTAATTTCAGTGGTCAGATAGTAACATGGTTACTGTATCCATGTTTAATCGGTGTCAGGACATTTCGGCACGCGACATTTCGGCAAGTGACATTTCGGCACGCGACATTTTTCCAAAAAGTGAAGGGTACAACATTTCGGCACCCCTTTTTGTCAGACCAAATTGCGCTAAAATTGAAGATTTTCACATTCTTTTTTTTAACATATGTTCAACACATATAAACACCGTTTTAAGGGTTACCAAGTTGAAGGTTATCATAGTTGCTCACGATTATCCGCGACATTTCGGCAACTTTTTTACGATGTCATGTTACCTTTTTTATTTTTACAAATATCCACAGTACCCATTTTGCTTCAATTGCCATTTTTTTTATAGAAAGAAAAGCTCACTATTAAAACAATCTGAAAGTACACTAAGAGAAACGAAAACCAACGGACTAAGACGCATTTCCCAACTGTAACCAAAGTGGTTCCAAAGAAAGCATTCGGGCCAAACATGGCTTAATAATAACAAATTACATATCTTATTTTTTTGATGCCGACAGCCTATTTGATAAAATAAGACAAACTATATACCAGTTATCGGAACAGTGCTATTTCTTGTCCGGTCTGTTGGTGGATGTTCAGGCCAAGAATCCACAAGTGAACAAAATGTTGAAATCATTTCGTTTTCAATTCTTCAACATTAAAATTCGCGAATCGCAATGGTAATGAAATCAATCCTTTCTAGAATTCCACGCACCAAGGGATGGCTTGTCGTGCACCGTGGTATAGACTACAGCAGTAGGCCCTACAATTGCTCAGCTGAGTTCATCAGCGATTCTTTAGTCCGCTTAACTGACATTACAACAATAGAAGTGTATACTAATAATCTTGGCAACATTTTTTACTGAAAACGAACGGACCATATGATAAAGATGACTTCAATAAGGGGTACAGTGCGGGCTTATCTGTCAAAATACCGACCGACAACAGCTCTAACTGTGTAGCTTATTTATGGAAAACTGGATGTTGACTGACAGGGAATTGTGATAACATCGCTTCAATGATTAAATAGGCCCCTGATAGGCTACATGAATATCCTCCTATCTCCGTCACTGCCTATTTGTATCCTCCACTCTGTCAGGACAGACCGAAAAATCTGTATTTACGGCCATGTTTTGCAACACAGGATGGAAAACATGCGCCAAGGGATGGAATGTCATGCCAAAGCACACAAGGGATGGGAAACTGAATCTACGGGGTGGAATTGGGATTCTCATTCGAGCAATTTGAGAAAAGAGACGGAACCGTGCAACGATTTGAACACTCCATTTCTCGAAAAAGGAAGCTTATTACTTGCTTGATTCTTGGGGGTCTATTGCAATGCATGCATAATAATAAAACAAGCCGGAAAATTTTGGATTTTTTTAGCGGAGAAATGGTACCGGTCGGCTATACTTTGACTGTGTCGTCGCCGATTTCGATAGAAAAAGAATACCACTTGCCGTGTCCGCGAAACACTCCTTCAACAAACGCCATTTCAAGCCATAAAATCAGAAGATTTCTTGAAGTTGATGGAGAATATGTTTAAAATTGTCCTGGTAAACATGATCAGGTCGACTGAAGCGTAATCGCGTTGCTGATTTCTCGATTCCCGACCTGGAAGTAGGTGCTTTATTTCCTGAAAAGATGCCGCCATGCATTGCCATGCTGCACTACAGTCACACTTTACGGTATTCTGACAGCGCGCGCGCCGCTTTACGGTTGTTGTTGTTGTGGTTGTTGTCGTAAAACGCGGCCTTGGTCGTGATTTCGTTGGAACTTGCTGATAAAAATTTTAGATTCGCACGATTTATTTAGACTCGGTCGGGTAACCGGAACAGACATATATATATATATTTATTTTTTGGCCCAAACAAGGCGATCATTTATCATGCGCTCCATTGGACGATAATTACCGGGGTCTGTATAGTTACGGGACTGGTATAAAAGTGGCATTATGCCATGATGGTGAAAAATCTTCTGTCAGCCAAAGTCTGTTAAAAATGAGTAACAGGGTTTCCAGAGAAGATTCCGGTAGATATTTTAAAAGTTGATAATGAATATTATCAGGGCCTGCAACAGAATCGGTTGCTTTCGCCAGAGAAGCATGAAGTTCATTGAAAACAAAGCATTATAGCCTTCACTGTTATTGAAGGAAAACCTTATTTCATTCTTCTCTTCTCTTTCTTGGAAATTTTGAAATTGAGGTACATAATTTTCTGACGAAGAGTTTTTGGCAATTGTTTCGCCTAACTTGCAATTTCTACTCGGTCAGTTATGACCTGTATTCAGATGATGAACACTGGACTTGGAGTTTTTACCTTTAATTTTGTGAATCATGTTCCAAACTTTTGTTATAGGAGTATGTGTATTGATTTTAGAAACATATTTTTTATGTTTCATGGCTCATTAGCTCTAGTAATTTAGAGATCTTTCATATTTACTGAATTAGGATGTCGGCGGAAGCATTCCTCCTACCTTTCCTTGCATGTCTACAGTCATCGTTAAACAATGGTATTTTTTAATATGTACAACTCCTGGGGATGTGGGTATGGTTTGAGTAGCAATTTCAATCATCATATCTGAGAATAACTGTATAGGATTAGGAACATTAGTGAAAGAGTCCGTTTGTAGTTTTTGTAAACAAAGCTTTTCAAAATCTAGCCAATTTGCTCTATGACACCAAGAACCATGCTGATATTTCCATGTAATGTCGCAGTAAAATTGGTGACATTGAACACATTAGATTAGTTTTCAAGAAACGTCCCTCTCTATCTGTAAATTTATTTGTGTCGGATACATATAGGCATAAACAACTGAATAACTAATATTAATACGTTTACCTTTTTATCCTTGTCGAGTAACCTATTTATCCAAGTCGAGTAATCTATTCAATGTTTGCAATTTTAATGGTATTTTTTACCGCATTAACTGTATTTTTCGCGAAGTTTCTGCGTTTCATGTTTGCTTATCTCCCTTCGTTTGTATTTGACATATTTAGCAATGATGACAACGGTTAGTGGTTACTCGCCATTCATATACTTCGACCATTGAACGTGACATGCACGTGAGTTCCGGCTCTTGATCGGTGAAGTAGTTTTCGAGATTAGATTAACTTCGTAGCAGATGGGGAAATGTAACATATTGCGGAAGACAGAAATGGAAAATGTGTTTGGGAACTTTGCTGGATGAAGACATTTTGGTATATTATCAATAACAGTGTACACAAGCTCAACTATATGTGAACAAGGTGTACCAGTACCAGGTGAGAATGTGGGAGGATTTTAATGTGATATTCATTTGTCGTTGATCTTAGTGCTTCATCACTAGTGCTGAGATGGAAATAATCTACTGCATTTATAATACTCTGATGTTACTTTGTTTGGATTAGTCCCGCTTTTACTTTTTTTTTCTCTCAACACATATGGACCATGAGTCGGCAATAAAATATTATTACATGGGCCTATGCAAGGACAAAGTTCGAAAGAATGGACTATTAAACGCTGACATACACGCTGAAGTTTCTTGTAGTATACAGATCAACCTATATATTACATTTCGACAGATCAAGTTTAGACCTGTAAACGCTGAGATAAAATGTGGGCTATGTTATTACCCTATGTATTATTCTGTCATTCATGAAACGCTTGGAAGTTCACATGTATGTTTCAAATAGTACATCTCATTTTAAAGTCAACGTTCATACTTATATTCGTTACCGTCTGTCCGCTCTTTTAGCACCAGTCTTCACCAGAAATATCTGATAATTCGTAATAAATTCGTTACTCTTCTTTGATTATCACGTATCATTGACAATGGTTGTGAATAGTTCTAACGGTCGCATTCTGTTAGAAATTTCATTGCAAGATAGATGTACTCTGAATTTGTACTCAAACTGACAGTAATTAGATAGTTAATTGATACAATCGATCAAAAATGTCCAGTAGTGTTGAAAATCTGGCTCTAAAATACAAGCGGCTAGTCCGTCATTGAATATTCAGCCGTCGTCTATTTAAGAATTTCCGCGTCCGTAATCCAAGGTTCTAATTCATATAACAGCATTAGCGAAAAAAATCATATTATACAAAAACATAGGGCTGTTTTAGTTTCCTGCAAGAGAGAAGTGGTCAACAGTTTTCAATGATACCGTTAAGACATCATGAGATTCCAAATATATTAAATCCTGATCACTTACCGGTATTCATAATTCATCTGTTTTGAAAACTCTCTACGAGCAGACCGAGATTTCCAATGCCAATTGATCGGATCAAGCTTAAATAACTCGATGTCTCATAGGGAAGTACATGCAACATTCGGTTGGTAGCTGTTGTCCACTAATTCAAATCCATAGAGGTACAAAATTGCTGAACACAAGTTATCGAAGGAGAGAGCAAGCATACTTTATATACCAGCAAGACAACGTTTAATCTTTCTGTTGAGCGCTGCTCTCCTGTAGGAAACAATCTTGTTTTTTATTATTTTTATTTCATGCACATCTGGAATTGGTGTTGTCATACGAAATAGGTATTTCGGTTATTCATTCGGAAATTCTTTATGGACGAAGACTGAATATTGAATGTCGGATCTGACGCTTGCTATTCTGCCGAATTCTTATCACTGGCACGTGTTCTTTGACCAGAATGAATTCCAGTGTGTTTACTGGAAATTGTGACTTGATTAGAAAATCATTAATATCTCAGTAATTTAATGTCGCGTTCAGCAATATTTCAGCTATATAGCGACGATCAAACAAAATTCCAAGTACTCAAGCCAGTAACTTAGTAATCCAACACGTTGAAACATACACACATTAAAACTTGGGTAACAAACCGATTTCTCTCAAATAATCCAAGACATAGTCCTCTCTCATCCGACTAAAAAGATATTCCAAAGAATCTCTTACAATCTTCAAATCTATGCAGTCGATAAGAATATGTTTCCACGGTGGTCCACAGAGACCAGTGTCCGGTCTCCTATACTTTACCCAGGGAAGACTCTGATATCCAAGTGACGCTTTTCAGATGTCAGCGTTCGGTCTGGGTTAAATCATAGCAAGTTGACACTTGGGGCATGTCTGGGTGACCACCGTTTTCCTTACACCGGTCCTCAAATCGTAGTATTCCCGGGTTAAAATAATACCATTGACTGATATGTAATATAGACGTCGGAGCCGACATTCAGTCTTCAGCCGTCGTCGAAAAAAAAATTTCCGCGTCACTAATAGAAAGAATTTTTTTATACGGCAGTTAGTATCAATTCCATGTATGAAATAAAAATTTAAAAAAAAAACACACACACAGCAAGACAGATGCGCTCAACATTTTTCAATGATGGCCGCGGAATGATGTTCTTTACATAAACAAATTCTTATCACTGAACAGTTTTCGTTATCCAAATGAATTGCCGAGTCGTTTTCTAGAGTATGATGTATCTGTCACGCTTTAAGTGTGTTTGTTCATTTGAATAACATGGAGATGTAAAACATAATCAAACCACGTCAGCGGAGATAGACAAGTTACGAAATGTAGCGCCAGACATTTCGATATTTATCACAGAATCTGAGAACCTTTGTATGGAAACCTTTTTGACAACATTCCGTAATGTGTGAAATCGTCACATTTTGCACAGGATTTAGCAACTGCTACCAGGCGAGATATGTATGCAGGTCCGTAGAGCCAGGACTGGGTAGTTAACTATATCAGTGACGATTTTCACTGAGCACCTAATATTAATGAATTAAGGGGCTCAAGAAAATTCTGATTAAGAATAATAGTTTAGAAACTCGACGAATCCCAAGTAGATAGATGATCATCCGGTATGTGTCCTTAGCTATCTAGTTCTTCCATTAGACTTTCTGAATTTTTAAGTATGTACATATATACATATATCCACAGGAACAGTTTTGAAGGATGGCGTTTGTTGATATAGAGGTTATCTGACCAGTTTTTGCAAAACGTTGATTACAATGCACAATTTTTTTCAGACTCTATTATGTACTAGTACGTGAGGTATGACTATATGATACATGTATATCGACTCTTAATTGGTGGTTTCAAAACTTTGTTTTTGCCTCAAGGTTCGGAATGGTTGCCGAGAACACGGAATCTACAGAGGACGAGTCTGAGGAACATCCTGAAACTGAAAAGCGCAATATGGTTGTCACAGAGAACAAACCCGAAGTTGGTAGATCTGAGGAAAGAGCCGTCGATGTGAGCTCTAACAGCTTGAGAGCCAACGAGGGGAGTGCCGTAGACGAGAACAGTACACATGACAGCGATGGCGGTGGCAGGAATTCGGACATAGAT
Organism: Hanleya hanleyi; assembly: GCA_036873755.1. Classification (NCBI taxonomy): domain Eukaryota; kingdom Metazoa; phylum Mollusca; class Polyplacophora; order Lepidopleurida; family Hanleyidae; genus Hanleya; species Hanleya hanleyi. Next base: position 42,696 of record JAVTVY010020349.1, read on the forward strand.
GGGGGATGGGCATGGATGGTCGCTATTGGTGAGACCTCTTTAACATCACGAAAGGCTAAAAGACTAGGAATGACCGAAAGACTATGACAAGTCGTTTTGGTATTTATATTCAAGTTTTTTTATATCAAAGACAAAACAAAAAATCTTTCTAAAATATCAAAGAATTAACAAAAGTTTTTCTTACTTTCTGATATGCAAAATTATGCTTATGATATCAAAATCTATTTATTTTCAAGTTTATCTTGCCGTCTTTTTGCCAGGAATTTTGGGTGCTGGTCTTCCTCCATCTAAGTCATTTCTCATTTGGGTCATATAATAATACTGTGATAAGATGTGGTACTGATAAAATGAGGGTGAGGACAATGTCACATCAATCAAATCTGTCTTGATTACAGGAATGGCTATTTTTTACTTCACCATCGGCGGTTTCTTCCGAAGCTTCGGGGTGTTGTATTCCGCCATCTTGAATCAATATGACAAGTCGGCATCGGAAACGTCCCTCATTCCCGGCGTCCGCGCTGCTTGCATGATATTCCTCGGTGAGTCTGAATCAGCCATGTGCAGTTTTCAGATGAAAAATTCTATTTCGGGGTTTCAAGCGAAAGGATTGTTATTATCTTCCAATGTCTCATCAGGTTTTATTCTTCTCGTATGAAGTCTGTGTGATATCACTTATTACGTATCCCTGAACCCAAATATAATCTCACAAACGTACATGCTATATGCCGAGGAGTCAAATGTAATCACATATAATCAGTACAAGTATATCCCATGTCACAGTGCTATAGATATGTGTGACCATTTGATTTCGATTTCAAAACGACGTTCATTTTTCCTAAACCTGCTCTGTTGGTTGTTTTCGAGGTAACGAAGTGGACATTTTGTCGATAACGACTCGGGGATTCATTTACCATTGTTCTCAGCACGCTTAAAACAGAGCTGTGGTGATATTGGGTCCAATTAGAGCTGCCTCGTTCAAGTTTTAGCTATACTTCTGGTAATCTCACCAGATTTAGGGCGATCTACGCGCAGTCATATGTCAGTATAACCCTGCTCGGAGAAGAGAGAGCGAGAGAATTAAGGTTTAACGTCACGTTCAGCAATATTTCAGCTATATAGCGACGATCAAACAAAATTCTAAGTATTCAAGTTAATAACTTAGTAATCCAACACATTAAAACATATACACACATTAAAACTTATGCAACAAACCGATTTCTCTCAAATAGCCTAAGATACAGTCTTCTTTCACCCGACTAAAAAGATCTTCTGAAGTAGCTACTCGATGAAAAGAATCGCTTGCAATCATAAAATCTTTTCAGTCGATAAGAATATGTTTCACTGTGAGATCTTCGTGGCATAGAATACACCTTGGGACTGGCTCTTTTTTTAGTAACTGCTCGGAGAATAGCAAAAGACGTTTTCACGGCAAAGATGACCGACATATGACAAAGTAACACCGTAAATTGGTGAGATATGTAAGAGCTGGGGAATCTGACTAAAAAGCAACCGAATGACACCACAATAAAGCTACCCTCAGCACCTCACATTCAGACTAGAATACGGAGGATTCTAAGACGTAGCCTTGGTATCTCCGCCATATTTATGTTGCAGCTGTAAGACCGAAGGGACCGTGACTGTACGGAAATTGGTTATCTTTATGTGATATAATATCGACTGTTTATTTATATCCAGGTCCATTAGGCACCACGTTATCTCAGAGATCATCCGAGCGGGCAATGATGATCACTGGGGCCGTTATCATGACTTCCGGTTTTATCATTTCCTATTTCGCAACCAGTTTGGAGTTTTTAATAGGCAGCATTGGGTTGATACCAGGTACGTTTCTTCTCAAAGTTTACCACTAAATATATAATACTATAACTCATACATTCTCCTGAAGATAATTTGCTGGTTCAGATGATTCAACATGTCTTGGTATAAGAGGAAATTTAGAGCAAGTACTCTTTATTGATATGAAACGGAATCTTCATATCGAATCTTCTAATTTTCAAATTCATCGACCGGAACTAATTTGAATAATCCTTGGTTTAAGGAATTGGTGTGGGACTAATAGTCGGACCGTCTAGCATCATGATCGGGAAGTATTTCGACAAGAGAAGAGCAACAGCGATGTCTGTGACGAGCAGCGCTGGATGTGTTGGTCAAATTACCGTGCCCTTACTGATGGTCTATCTCATCGAGAATTATGCCGTTAAAGGAGCACTTCTGATATATGGGGGTGTAGTTATGCACACAATTGCAACTGGTATGGTGATGAGACCATTGTGGACGAAGAAAACACCAGCAACGAGTAAAACGGAAAGTAAAACCGAAAGTCATTATGAATTAAATCTCAATATCACAGCTGCGAACGATAATCGTCAAGTGCAAATAATCCACAGACTAGCGAATGGATCAGGTGACCCGAGTTGTACAGATGTTACAATCCTTTCACAGAATCATAGCCTACCCATCGGTCGGGACGATGAATACATCAAAGATGATCAGTTGGAGATGGAACCGCTGCGCCCAGAGGGCCGTTCTCAAGAAGAGAACCGGTCCAGATTGCATATTTGTCGCAATAATTTCAAGACGTTTCTCCACGATTTATTTTACTATGAGCTTTTGTTGCAGCCGAGCTACCTTATCGTCCTGATATCTAGTATTCTCTCAGTGACAATGTTAGTCTGTCAACAAGTTTATTTATTCGCTATGGCAGAATCTGTTGGTTTTACGCGAGAGCAGTCCGCCATGTTTCTTTCTATTTTTGGAGTAGCTGATATGGCGGGACGATTATCTGCTGGATTCGTGGTAGATGGAAAATGCATGAAACCTCTTCATGTTATGGCGATGGGGTGTTTTCTGAGTGGGACGGCGTTTAGTTTGGTGCCTCTAGCAACGTCACTATATTCAATGATTCCACTGATCATTGTGATAGGAGGGTTTATTAGTGTGAATATTATTCTTGTCATGCCTGTGTTGGTTGCCGCCTTTGGAATGGAGTTGTTTCCCAAAGCTTACTCAATGCTTCTGTTTTTTCATGGTATCACAGCAGCCGTAACACCTTCACTTTTAGGTAAGTCAAATGTTGATTAAATGTGTCCACGATACCCGAACTTAACCCTACATAGCGAGGACGTGTGTGGGCGAGGAAGGGGGTATATTTATCGGAGGATAATCGGAATGCAGCAAAGTCAGAGCAAAAATAGTTAAACATAACCACTGTTTAGACTAAATTCAACGAAACTTGGTCGAACCAGTTATCAACCTTCGCAATCAATCTCTGATATCATCGAATTTAAGAAAGTTGAAAGGAAAACGTATTATCAATCTCTGTTCACTCTCAGATATAATACCACGGAAGTTATATTTCGCTGATACACAATCTTAGTTTACCTAGAGGATCTCGTAAGTTTAGATAATCCCTAATATACAAAATCGTGCATGTCATTGGTTCTTCATTAAATTCTGCAGTAAAAAATGATTTCTTATGTCAGAAATTTTTTCTTGAATTTTTCTCATCTGAGAGTAATAATCTTGAAATTTCTTAAATTTTCTTGCCTCTCCAACTACAATTTCTTAAAACTTGTCCCCACTCAAGAAATTTTTTCTTAAAATTTCTTGGAATAAGAATTTTTTTCTTTATCAAGAAAAATATTCTGATTATTTCCATGAAAGTAAGAATTATTTTCTTAAACTAGTATATTTGCATATATGAAATTTATTAGAATAAGAATTTTTTTCTTTATCAAGAAAAATATTCTGATTATTTCAAAGAAAGTGAGAAATATTTTCTTAGACTAGTATATTTGCATATATGAAACTTATTGGAATAAGAATTTATTTCTTTATCAAGAAAAATATTCTGATTATTCCAATGACCATGATGAGAATAAGAAATATTTTCTTACACTAGTATTTTGCATATAAAATGAGGATAACTAGTACAAGAAAAACACTCCCATCCAAGAAATGGAGAAACAATACATTTCACAACACAACATGATTGTGCATATAAATCATTTGAAAACTTCAGATATCATAAATTTGTTTATTTATTTGAAAATAATTAGTTCAGGGTAGCAATTCAGGAATTTAAGCATTATCAGTGATATATCACTATATATTTCTGGTATTTCTTGTACTATGTGTCTATCATTCGCCAAGGAGTCTGTTATGATTAACTTATCATGCACTTTATTCATTCAATCTGCTTTCAACTAAATCTGTAAAGTCAAAATTGCTGCATATTTAAAGAGAAGCATTAATGGCCATGTCGTATACACGTGGAAACTCGGGTATTTTACAAAGCACATGTACCATACCCTCTGCTTTATTTTGAAAAACAAATTACAGTTTGGAGTGCACATTTTCTTTATAAATTTCTTTTAAATACCGCAGATGATTCAATTTACCAGTATTACCATCAATTTGTGATGGTATTATGTTCTTAGTACATCAGTTTCGCAATGGGTTAAATAAAGGTCTGACATTTTATTGACCATTTCAGGAAGTCTCCCTAATTAAAAATGTTTATGTCAAACTGCAAGTCTGATGTTTGCCAGAGCGATGCTGGCAGCCATAGATATAGAAAATACAGTACTTTTCTTTTGTGAAATTAAATTTGAGACCTACACAGCTTCAAAAAATATATTGTTTGCAAATTCATTTAGATTTAAATATTGGCAAATGATTTGGGGCAAGAACGTTTTTAAAAATGATCTATCGAATATAAATGATTTATAAATGATGCCAAGAATACCATGTGATTTATCTGCTACAACTCATTTTAAACGCTATTCCATTTACCGTCTAATACCCGACATCATTTGCCAATACAAGCTAAATTATTAATTGCAAACGTTTGAGTTGCGCAGCTTAGTAGTAAGTCGCCTTATCACAATGACTGCTATTTAAAAAAAAAACAAACGCACATCACTCAAAATCAGATCTTCAACGTACATCGAGTTGCCTCCCTTGTGCTATTTAAAGCACCATGTGTTCGAGTATCCCGGATGTAAGCCCCCAGAGCGACCTGCCGAGCAGACGACATCATGGGTTCGTCAGAAGATGCAAAACTACATCCAAAATCTGTCGTCGATCTCAATCTGTCATTTCTGTCTAATTTATTGTGAGTTGCACTTTTTATCGCGCTCGTAAATTAGTGCAAAATTGTAATTGAAAATCGTCTGATGACACTTTTTTCCCCGACTATGCTGTAAGTATAACGTTGTGTTGTTGTTGTAAACGAAGATTTTGTGAGTTGTCGAGTGATTGACGGTGCGGACAAGTGAATAAAAGTTACGTTTTTGGACAAATTCTAATTGTATCATCAAATGTTACAAACCACGGAGTCTCAGATCAATTGAACCCCGAAGCTGAAATATGCTTGAGAGAGCAACATTTTTTCTCCCGCCCGATTGAAGCACGTGGAAATCGCCATTGAGGCTGACTGGATAGCTGTATGTCGGGAACCCTCAGAAGCTTGATTGTGCATGCTACTGTGGTAGCGACGACAGGATTCCGAATGAGTTGGGGCCACAGGTCATCTCGCGTGTAGATGATGAACATTATGTTGTCATTGATTACAAAGTTATGTGAATGGCCACCGGAAATATAATTTACGAAACTAATAATGGAAGATAATTATATATTTAACTAGCTATTGAATGACTTATTTAAAGTAAATACTTTTAATTGACAGTTTTACTGAAAAACAAAATGTTTCTTTTCAATGTGAATAAATCATTTGAATTTCTTACTACGATGTGTCTAGTTCAGCTTTTCCTGAGTCCTACAAGAGTGATTTTTAGCTTACATCGCAGCTGTCTTCGCTAAAGTTACGCGAGCTATTTTTTGCTATGCCGTCGGGGAGTGCCTCGTCTCGCCGGAAAGTGAGAATGACATGATGAAAATTGCAATGTCTCCGATCAGGACTGGTGCGGATAGTTTATACTTATAAGGGAAATTATTCTTGCAGAACAGAGGCACACATCAAAAAAATATTCAGGCCGAATTATTATATGATTGATCGGGTTTTGTCGGCACAGTATCTCGCCTCTCATGAATTTCAATCAAGTAAATATTAAATTTGCTGCTGTCGCATTCTCGTTTTCGTTGGCGTGACAGTTGAGATGATTACCAGCACTGGCTACTGCAGCTCATTTCAGCTTTTGTTGCACAAAGACTAGTTTTGCCCATGTAGCTACATGTAGAAGGAGCTACTTCAATTGAAAACTGAAAACTATCATAAATTATGCTGAAACAAGCATAATAAAATAAATCATGATGTTCTCAGAATACATCTATCTACCAATAAATGCAACTTTTAATTTTAGAAAAAAAAACCTGGCTTGTTTAGACACTCTCTATGTTATAGCATTACAATTGTATAGGCTGTTCCAATATAAAATAGAACTGTAAAAGAGACAAAATCCATTATTCTCACAGATCAATTTCACATAAACTAGGATGAAAGTAACCCCGAAAATGGAAGTCATTATGATAAAATATTCTATATTTCGGCTTTGCTTATGCCATCATCAGGAATACATATAAACAATTGGAGTATACAGTCAGCTATATATACAAGTTTGAGTAGAAAAGGCGGCAAATATACGAGCGAGCACTGGAGTTCAGCAAACAATACCACTGGTGTGAGTTACACTCAATATATTAGTGAGTACTAGTTAATACAATGAAGCTCATGTTCACCTAAAGACAATCAGGTCCTTAGATGCCATTATTCCATGATTTAGTTTAGGTGTTTTACTCTTGATAGCAAGTGCTTCTTTGAACAATAGTATTGTTGGTATTGGTATATATGACAGAAGGAGATATACAATCTGATGCCATGAGAATGCCTGTCCTTTGTCTGTCGACATTATATTATATCAAACTTCACATCAATGGATTTCGGGATAATTTCCCATCACATTCGGTATAAATCTAGTAAATACCGGAGGCAAACAAGATTTCTAAAATAGAGCATTTCCATAGCGCATTACAAAAATAATTTCAAGCGACTGGAAACAGATCAAATATGGCATGAAAGTTGTTAAATTTATGCTGAGTGTGAAAGAAAATTATCCATGAATCTATTGATGTGAACTTTTTAGAAAGTGATCATTTTTTGTATGGTCGATAGACAGAGGGCAGGTGGCTGTGATATAATGCAGGATACACTGAAAACCTAAAAGTACTGTTAAAAGGGAACATTTCTGATTATATCCGTGAAATGATAAGAACAAATTTCTAGTTTTCTTGCCTGAAAAAAAATATTCTTGCAAAAAGTAAGAATTAATTTCTTGCAGAAGAAAATAATTTTTGTGACAAATCTTGAGTGAGAAAAATTATCTTGTCAGACTCCCAAGAAAATTTGAGAAAAAAATAAGAAATACTGAGTTTTCTTTTCTGGTTCTAGAAAATAATTCTTAAAGGTGAAGTTTAAGTAAGAAAAAATTCTTGCCAGACTTTAAGAAAAAGTAGGAAAAATTGAGAAATAATTCCTTGCTCGAGAAATAATTTCTTATGGCATTAATCTTAGATGAGAAAAATTATCTTGTCAGACTCCCAAGAAAATTTTAGAAAAAATAAGAAATATTCAGTTTTCTTTTCTCGTTCCAGAAAAATCTTAAATAAGAAATAATTTCTTGCTAGACTCCCAAGAAAAAGTAAGAAAAATTGAGAAATAATTTCTTGATTGAGAAATAATTTCTTATGGCATTAATCTTGGGTAAGAAAAATTGAGAAAAAGCAAGAAATATTAAGTTTTCTTTTCTCATTCGAGAAAATAATTCTTAAAAGTAAATCTTAAATAAGAAATAATTTCTTGCCAGACTCCCAAGAAAAAGTAAGAAAAATTGAGAAATAATTCTTGCTTGAGAAATAATTTCTTATGGCATTAATCTTAGATAAGAAAAATTATCTTGTCAGACTCCCAAGAAAAATTGAGAAAAAGCAAGAAATATTAAGTTTTCTTTTCTCATTCGAGAAAATAATTCTTAAAAGTAAATCTTAAATAAGAAATAATTTCTTGCCAGACTCCCAAGAAAAAGTAAGAAAAATTGAGAAATAATTCTTGCTTGAGAAATAATTTCTTATGGCATTAATCTTAGATAAGAAAAATTATCTTGTCAGACTCCCAAGAAAAATTGAGAAAAAGCAAGAAATATTAAGTTTTCTTTTCTCATTCTAGAAAATAATTCTTAAAAGTAAATCTTAAATAAGAAATAATTTCTTGCCAGACTCCCAAGAAAAAGTAAGAAAAATTGAGAAATAATTCTTGCTTGAGAAATAATTTCTTATGGCATTAATCTTAGATAAGAAAAATTATCTTGTCAGACTCCCAAGAAAAATTGAGAAAAATTAAGAAATATTAAGGTTTTTTTTCTTGTCCAAGTCCATATTTTTTAACTGTGATGTGAAAAGCAACAATAGCCAACATTTTGATAACTTTACCGCTATATCTTCATAGAAATGAAATCGACACATTCTTACTTCTAATTCCCAGCAACAATTTGTAGTGTAGTTACTAAAGCAATTTTTGTTCTCTCTCCGATTCCCACCGAATAAAAGCTATAAAATAAAGAAGACATCTCCTCACGAGGTTTGGTATCTTACGAATCCTAACGTTATTCTTTTTCGCCATTGAACTGTGTCATTATTCATTCCATCAGAGGGTAGTAAATGTTCGCAACCTGGACTTTCGAACTTCCTCGCTGTGAAAGCTGAGGTGATCGAGTGGTTTATATCGCTTGCATTTACTGTTGTTCGAATCCCTCACGAGACTGATCCCCCCCTAGCATGAATATCTGTGCTTTACCAAGTGTCATCCTATAATTAATTGGATATAATGTTACCACTTTCTAAATGAAATTACATATTCACGTCAGCTATCATTTGATAAAATAGCCTATTTTTAAGCCTAGGCCAAATTCATAATGTAATATCCATTATTTTATTCCAGGAGCTACCGTATACCACCGGTCAATGATTGGTCAGTGTGCAGAGTGAATCTTGTTCGAATTTTATATCGAAAACAATTAAAACAGATAGTTATTATATAACCTTACGCGGGACAGTTCCACTAACGTTTCATTTAAGATTTTGAAACTGTATTTTTAATACACCATGGTTCCCTGTCGGTGAAAACACTGTAGGCAATGGCATGGTACATGCGTTGATTATCTTTACTGTAGATTGCGTATTATTATCATAGTGATATCAGAGACGGTCAGCTCCGGTACCGCTATTATACCATCAAGTTGAAGATGTAGTCATTGCTGTACTACCATGACGCTCTGGGCACAATATTTTGACGACGGGGAGCTTTAATGTGAATGTCGATTTAACTTTTCTCTACCAGAAATTTGACATACCACCATAAAGGAAAAATACCCAGAACACAAAGAGGCTCACTTGAAATTGAAACATGACGTACAGCTAATACGTCGCATGGTGGTCACATCTCCTCTCGTGTGAGTAAAAGAGCCATATCGGTGAAATTGACGAGCTTTTTCACAATGAAATCAGAATGTCTACTTTGAAAAAAAATAATGCGTTTTACTGACACACAGGGTCTGTGTACCTATATTAGCGGATTACCATGTAACAGCCGATTACCATGTAACACGATATACTAATTTTAACACATTCACATTTGAACATTCCGGCGATGTCAGCTCTGGTTAGGAGTTGGGGGAGGGGGGGGGGGAGTTGTTTTAGAGCTGGATCTTTTCTTCATATTAACATGTTTGCATCATATAAGTACTTGACATATTGCGTCGTCATATGTTTCAAACAACGTTGTATATCATATCGTTTAGGTCTGTGATGAATTTCCAAATATAGCAGATGACATTGGCATTGGAACAGTATTATCATCGTTTGTTTATTGTTTCATCCTCTTTCTTTTCGCCCTCTGTAGGTCTTATCAAAGATTTGCTTGGTATTTACGGTCCAATGTTTCCACTGACGGGAGGTCTTCAAGTACTGGGTGGAGTGCTCTTGCTTTTGGAGCCACTAGTGAGAAAGAGATGCACACGACGGGAGAAAATGACTCACCAAGCCGATTTACCCGAAGTTTAATTTGTTGTGAAAATGTATAGATGATGCGATATTGAATTATTCAGTAGGTTGTGTATGGACGAATCCCGATTACCTCATTTGTCATATAAATCTACATAGGGTGAATGATTCGATTTATGTAATAAACTTGATATGAAGACTATAGTCGGTTCTTGAGCCGGGGGGGGGGGGGGTACATTGGACAGATATGTAAGAGGTAGGAAAAGTTAACGACGTCTGGCGATTAAAAAACAACAGTATGACTCGACTGGAAGGCTTCTTCCGGCACATGGAATTCAGGCTCTAAAATACGGAGGATTGTCGGACGTGGCTTTAGCATCTCAGCCGTGCTTTTATTGCGTAGGTTCATGTGGAAATTCATGTGGACACTATGAAATAAGCACACGACCCATATGCGGAATTAGATACGGTAGCTCGAATACGCTCTTTCGACACATTTGCGAGTATTCACAGGCACAACTGAAATCATTGCGGAGTCTCAATGAGAACAATGATCATGGTAATATGATTGAAATATAGCGAGTTTTCTGAATAAAGTCTTTCAGTATTACCTCGATTTATTGTGAACCGTGTATGTTAAAAATTTAAAAACAAATTAATCAATTCCCATCGGATGTGTTAGCGGAGCTATTACAACATTTGCGGTTCGATATCTATCTAATTCCGCTTAAACCTGGGCTAGTGGGTGTAAATGGAAAGATTGTCAGGTGTGAAAACTATGTCCGACTCCTATCTAATAACCTAGCTAAGACAGTTTTTCTTGATTTGCAAACTCGTGTAACATATATTTTCTTAGAGGGACACGTGCGAAAACGGACAAGGTTTCCTGCGACATTTTTCCTTCTCATACCGGCCATGTTGTCATTCCAGTCAAGGTGTTCACATGAACCACTACAATAATGCGTGACTGAGATACAGCACACAGCAGGAATATATTTGTTTACCCTTCCAGGTCTTTGCAGTCAGATTATCGGCCTGTGGAGCCAATTGACTTCTTTCAAAACACATCAATTTTTCCACCGCCAAGGCATTTCGTTCTTAATTATCCTTACCCCTATATAATAACAATGTCAATGTATTATGTTTCCATATTTGTCAATTGCTATCGTCAGTAAGCCATTTTTTACATGGTTCGTGTGCTTGCTGTCCTTTTATTGAATAAATAAATCATTTGAGCAAAAAAGGTCTCGATCTTCTTGCAAAAATGGGATTCAGTGAGATTGGACTGCCATATATTTCGTATTGAGGTCAAATCTGTCCGAAATCCATTCCATTCAGTTTTAATCTCAATGTTATATAAAATGATGATTTAGTTCTGTATTTCAGTGGCATGATGTCATACTATCCAAATGCAATTCTCATTACATACCTTTCCCTCCCCACTTTCTCTTCTACCATCTGGAGCACTTTGTCGAACGTAATAAGAGGTGACAGGAGTCAGGCGTTCACATACTGCTAGTATGGGTCGATCGGTATCTCAAGCAAACAGATGCGCGTGCGTCACAAGACCTCCCCGTTTTTGACGGTTTAAAGGAAGGTCAACCCGTCTGATGAATATGTAATTTTTAGGTACAGGGTCCTTAGCATGTGGGCTGGACCTATTGATCCTGGTCGGTGTAAAGATAGAACATGGTATTCGGGTAATGCCAAATGTCAACTCAAAGAATATTCTTGTCAACAAAGTGGTATTTATATCTGTGTTGACAGTCCCTCCCACTACTGATCCAGGACACGTTCATAAAGTTAGACCGCGGTTCGCAGTTCGTTATTCGAGGAGACCAGCAATTATTTCTTCAGATATGGAAATCTGTAATTTTTTTTTATTATGAGTACTTTGAACTCCAAACTCTGTATAGCAAGAGCGAATGTCATGCTCTATATCTTTGCGTATTCATATCCCAAATCTGACGCCAGGGGGCGCTGCTTGGGGCGCTGTTATGAGTCGCTGAATGACTGGTCCCGAATAACGAACTGCGAACCGCGGTCTAACTTTATGAACGTATCCAGGACGGGTCTATGTGTTCCAGTGGAATAAAAAATACTTCAGCCATCTATTTCTTAATAATGAATTGAGGTGTCTAAACTGTATCATATATTATTTAGCACCCAAATGTATTTCCACCCTATAAAGAGATGGAGCTACCAGACATTGTAGCAGATCTTGCAAGGACATTTTGGATACATCATATATCAGCTAAATATTGCATTTTGGCAGATAATATACGCTGTATGATAGCACATTTCACACAGATTAATGACCATGCCGCCTGTAGTGGTCAATACAAATCGGTCGAAGGCCGGGAGCCAAAGGCTAGACTGTTCAGTTCGCAGCAATGTTCAACTTGTCTTGACCACGCCGTGGACCCATACTTAAAGCTGACATGACCTTATTTAATGCACGAATGGTAGCGAAAAAAAAAATTCCCACACAGATTATAGCCCTCGTTGAATAATACCCGCCGGAACTAATCCATATGAAAGTGCACCTGATGTGCCGACTTTACGACGCCATACTGCCAACTTCTCCTCCTGGAGTAGTAGGTAGCAATGATTTAAAGCCAGGTTGACCTCATTAATTGTTCCCCGGGTAAAATTTGAGGTGGAACTTGATCACGTGGCGATCATGTGATCGTTGGGGAGGAAAACTACCTTCAACACAGAAGAGTTTCAATCTAGGGGGGAGGTAACTCCGGGTCACTATAGTTCCAGCAAAGAGCCCCTGGGCATGTATTCTTCCGCGGTGATGCGGTCTGGTGGTGATGCGGTCGCGGGAAAAAGCTTCCGCGGAGAAAAAGTAGTCCCTAGACTTGAAATACGCTGCATGGTCCGATTGGGTCGAGTGAGGTATCAAAGTGAAGCATTCGTGAAGGGGCATCCAGTCATGGGTGGGTGCATGTAAAATTAGGATTTTTTCCCGAAACTATAAAAAGCGGAACACGGACTTTACCCCTAAAATAGGGGAAAACACCTATCAACCCTAGTCAAAAGGGCTAATATCGGTCCCCGGGCTTATTGGGACCTGCCTATCAAGTCAATGGGGTGGGTGCGTCTAAAATTAGGATTTTTTCCCGAAACTATAAAAACCGGAATACGGATTTTACCCCTAAAATAGGGGAAAACACCTATCAACCCTAGCCAAAAGGGCTAATATCGGTCCCCGGGCTTATTGGAACCTGCTTATCGAGTCAATGGGGTGGGTGCATGTAAAATTAGGATTTTTTCCCGAAACTATAAAAAGCGGAACACGGACGTTTACCCCTAAAATAGGGGAAAACCCCTATCACCTCTAGCCAAAAGGGCTAATATCGATCTCCGGGCTTATCGGGGCCTGCCTATCAAGTCAATGGGGTGGGTGCATGTAAAATTAGGATTTTTTTCCGAAACTATAAAAAGCGGAACTCGGACTTGTACAATATACAATATAAGGCAAAAATCACCGAGGTCTGTATATAGGCTCATACTGGCTATATGGGGGGGAGGGGTGGTCAACTTTTTTTGTGGGCTTTACTATGGCTTGTGGGGTCTCGTTTTTCTCGTCTCGCCGAGAACAACACAATGGGAGGGGTCCCGGAGCGAATCGGTGAAATTTTTGGGAAAAGTACCGGGTAGGCCTGTATATAGGCCTGTAGGCTGGCTATATGGGGGTATAGGTTCAACCTGGGAAATTCACACACGTTCATTGTGATATGGGTTGCTTGGATTTGTTTTTCACGTCTCGTCATTTAGAACACGATGGGAAGGGTCTCGGAGCGCAACGGTGAAATTTTTGGAAAAGTACCATATAGCCCATATAGTCCCATACTGGCTATATGGAGGTATAGGTTCAACCTGGGAAATTCACATACGTTCATTGTGATATGGGCTGTTTGGATTTGTTTTTCACGTCTCGTCATTTAGAACACGATGGGAAGGGTTTCGGAGCGAAACAGTGAAATTTTTGGAAAAAGTTGACCGAGGCCTGGGTAGGCTCATATAGCCCCATACAGGCTATCGGGGTATAGGCCCATACTGGGTGGACGTTTTGGGGTCTAGGTGAGCCCCTAATGATCCTATGGTGTCGTGTGAGGTCTTATTTTGAAGCTCTCGTAGAGGAGCATCCGACTGGACTAATAGTTCGTCCGTTTTCAATATTCTGCGCATGCGCAGTCTGGCCGTAGTATAGACAGCAGGCATTTTGGGGGGGGTATGTGGGTGGGTGTTTGGGGTAGAGATGGACCGCTATGGGTCCGAATGGGTCGTCGAAGGTGTCAAAGTGAAGCCTGTGTGGGGTAGAGTCAGAATGGCGTGTTTTTAAATGCAAGTCGCGTCAAACTGCGCATGCGCAGTTGATTGTAGTAAGTAAAGTGGCCATTTTGGAGCAGTGCAGGAAGGTATTTGGTGTCGAGATGGACCATCCTTGGTCCGAATGCGTCCTGGGAGGTGTCATTTTGTAGCTCTCGGGGTGTACATCCCGATTTGAGGGATGTTCAAGTCATCTGTGACGTTATTGGTGACGTCATCAGTACGAGTAGTAGCCAAAGTGAACATTTTGGGGCAGTGAAGGAAGGTATTTGGGTAGAAATGGACCACTATTGGTCCGAATGCGTTCTGGGAGGTGTCATCTTGTAGCTTTCGGGGTGTACATCCCGATTTGAGGGATGTTCGCGTCATCTGTGACGTCATCAGTAGGAGTAGTAGCGAAAGTGTACATTTTGGTGCAGTGAAGGAAGGTATTTGGGGTAGAGAGGGACCATCCTTGGTCCGCCTGCGTCCTGTGGGGTGTGCATTATACCATATCTTTGCTGTATTATACCATATCTGTCTCGCATCATACCAAATATGTGCTGTATTATACCATATCTGTCCACTGTTATACAATATCTGCCCTGTATTATACCAAATCTGTCCTGTATTGTGTCATATTTGTCCTGTATTATACAATATATGTTCTGTATTATACCAATTCTGTGCTGTATTATACAGTATCTGTCCTGTATTATATCAAATCTGTGCTGTATTATACCATATCTGTCCTGTATTGTATCATATATGTCCTGTATTATACAATATATATTCTGTATTATACAATCGCATAGCGGTTGTCATGAATAACAACAAGTTCAGCAATGTTCATACAGTTTATTATCCCCAATGTTACATCATATCCAGGGGGGAGCCGCCCTGGGTATGTTTAGTATGTTCACAGCAAAACAAATTGAAATATCAAACACCATAGTTTATTATTTAATGCACCGTCACATTAGGTACAAGTGTTTACTGAGCTCAAGTCAACGATCAGCATGTAGACATGTAGAGTATGTACGGCATGTTATGGTATTCATCAGTGCACGAGTGAATGCATTCATCCGATGGGAAGATTCCGTAATTTGGTCACGAAAAACGTAACATTGGTCACCCTCTCCACGAACCATTGGGTGTTGGGGCGTTGTTGTTGGGACCATTCCAAGGGATCCACGGTGTCCAGTTTCTCCAGCATCGTCTCTAGCGAGGCCCGGTTAATGATGGTAAACGGTTGGTCAAATACCCGGATGTTACTGCTCGGGTAGAAGTATCTGACTTGATCTGTCTCCTTATGCTGCAGCACATAACCAAACGCCAGATTTCATTTGAATGACGTAGCTTGGTCATTGAAGATGGCTTCCATGTAGCTGCGTAGACGGGCGAGATCGGTCAGTCGGAAATTGTAGATATCTTGAATAGGGCGATGACGGTGGAAACCATGCCGTATCATGGGCCAATGGCGCCGATAGATGTCACTCACTGGATGGGCGTCCTGTAACTGATCGCTAGGAACATCCACTGCATCTTCCAGAAAATGTTCGATGTCGTCAGGCGTATGACTCGAAACCGTAACGCTGGGGTCCGGCTGGATATCCAGGCCCTCCTGGACTGTGGGTATAGGCGGGCTCTTCGTCATCGCATCATCAGTGGCGTTCGTCTCCCCGGGTTCATCTTCACTGGGTCTGACCTTCCGCAGCTCCTCTTTAGTGGAAAGTTGTCGCCCAAACCGTAGAGACGGGGCATGAATCAAACGTTGGTGCTGTCTTAACCAACTGGGTCGTTTGAAGAGTCGACCACAATCGTTACATTGTACCATCGCACCCTCGTGGAGTGCCCTCTCATGGCGCAGTAAATTATCCTCCCGATTGAATGACCGTGCGCAGATTATACAAGTATACCGTGCATCGTTGTGGGTGGAGGCCTCGTGACGTCGTAAACTTTCTATAAGAGTAAACTGCTTCTGGCAAGTTGTGCAAGTGAACATCTTGGTGGTTGACAGAGTGTCGGATGAAACGACCAGGCCGCTATCCTCGTGGAGTGCCCTCTCATGGCGCAGTAAATTATCCTCCCGATTGAATGACCGGGCGCAGGTTATACAAGTATACCGTGCATCGTTGTGGGTGGAGGCCTCGTGACGTCGTAAACTGTCTATACGAGTAAACTGCTTCTGGCAAGTTGTGCAAGTGAACATCTTGGTGGTTGACAGTGTCTGATGAAACGGCCAGGCCGTTTCCCTTTTATAGCAAGCTAGCTGTTGATCTATTTTTAGCACACTCAGTTCAACTACCCCAAGTCGAGGACCGAGATGTATTGGTGTACGACTGAGCTGTATTGCGCGCGCGCGCGCGTGTGTGTGCGTGTATGTGTGGGCAGTGGGTTTTCCATCCGGGACCTTGTCAACATCCGAGTTTCCCAGTGGGTTCTCCCATCCGGGTACTGTGGTTTTACATCCGGGTCTTCATCTTACATCCGGGTTTTCCATGTTTATGGTCACGTGACCGGAACCGGAAGTTGTCACAAGACAGGTGGGACCCACTTGCGTCTGTGTATATGTGTGTGTGCTTGCGTATGAGTGTACGCGTGTGTGCGTGTTTGTGCGTGTGCGTGCATGTGCGTGTGTGTTTATGCGTATGTGTGCGTGTGTGTGCATGTGTGTGCGTGTGTGTGTATGCTTGCATGCGTGTGTGTATGTATGTGTATGTGTATGCGTCTGTGTTTTTGTGTGTGTGTGTCGCCGTATGAAGGCGCACGCTCCTGTGGTGCACCCGCACCCTGGCGTACCCTATGTCCGTCTTGTTACGCCCCTCGTGCCTGTGTGTATGTGTGTGTGTGTGTGTGCGTGCATGTACGTGTGCGTGTGTATGCGTGTTGCGTGTGCGTGTGTATACATGTTTGTGTGTTTGCGTCTGTGTGTGCGTGTGTGTGTGTGTGCTTGCGTGTACGCTTGTGTGTGTGTGAGTATGTGTGTGCGCTTGTGTGCATGTGTTTGTGTGTGTGCATTTGTGTGTATGCGTTTGTGTGTGCGTGTGTGTGTTTGTATGTGTATGCATGTGTGCTTGCGTGGTTTTGTATGTGTGTGTGTGTGTGTATGCGTGTGTGTGTCTGTGTGTGTGTGTATGCTTGCGTGTACGCGGGTGTGTATGCGTCTGTGTGTATGCGTCTGTGTGTGCATGCGTGTGTGTAGATGTGTGTGTATGTGTGTGTGTGTGTGTGTGTGTGTATGTGTGTGGGTGTGCGTGCATGTGTGTGTATGCGTCTGTGTGCGTGGGTGTGCGCTTGCGTGTGTGTAGTCGTGTGTGTGTGTGTATGCCTCTGTGTGTGTGTGTGTGCTTGCAAGTGTGTTTACGCGTGTGTTTATGTGTATGTGCATGCGTCTGTGTGTATGTGTATGCGTGTGTGTGCGTGTTTGTGTATGCGTGTGTATCCGTGTGTGTGTGTGCGTGTTTGTGTATGCGTGTGTATGCATGTATGTGTGTATGTCTCTTTGTGTATGTGCGTGTGTGCTTGCGAGTGTACTGTACGCGTGTGTATGCGTGTGTGTATGCGTACGTGTGTATATGCGTCTGTGTGTGTGTGTGCGTGTGTGTATGCATGTGTGTGTATGCATGTCTGTGTGTATGCATGTGTGTGCGTGTGTGTGTATGCATGTGTGTGTGTATACGTCTGTGTACATCCGGGTTTCCCAGTGGATTTTTCCCGTCGTTCCTCCGTCTTCCATCCGGACACTGTGGATTTATATCCGGGTCCTCATCTTACCTCCGGGTTTTTCCATGTTTACTGTTACGTGACCGGAATCGCGGCGCTCTATTGTAGATGTATTGATAATAAGAAGTTTGAGTATCTATGATGACCCATATTGAACGGAAGTGATCTTTGACCCATGCGCACCATTATTATCCGGTATTCTGGAAGAGCATTTGGACACCTGTTGACCTAAATAATTTGCATATGACCTCTGTGAGGTCACTTCCGCTTCCGTTCACGTGACCGGAACTGACCTTGCGCGCGCTGACAAAACAATACCGGATAAAAATTGCGCGCAGGGGCCAAAGGTCAGTTCCGGTCACGTGAACGGAAGTGGAAGTGACCTCACAGAGGTCATATGCAAATTATTGTTTGCGTCTGTGTGTTTGTGCGTGTGTGTGTGTGTGTGCTTGCGTGTACGCTGGTGTGTACACGCAAGCACACACACACACGCACGCACACACAGACGCAAACACACAGACATGTATACACACACGCACACGCAACACGCACACGCACACGTACATGCACGCACACACACACACACACACATACACACAGGCACGAGGGGCGTAACAAGACGGGCATAGGGTACGCCAGGGTGCGGGTGCACCACAGGAGCGTGCGCCTTCATACGGCGACACACATACACACAAAAACACAGACGCATACACATACACATACATACACACACGCATGCAAACACACACGCATACACACACACGCACACACACACGCACACATACGCATAAACACACACGGACATGCACGCGCACACATACACACAGACGCACTCACCCACACACACGCGCATACACACACACGTATACACACGCACATGCACGCATATTCACGCACACACACACACACAGACGCATACACACACATGCATACACACACACTCATACACACAAATACACACACACACGCACACACACACTCGCACACACATACACATACGCAATGCACACGCAAGCACACACACACACAGACGCAAACACACACATGCATACACACACGCACACACACGCAATCACAGACACACATACTCACAAACGCATAAACACACACACGCACATGCACGCACACGCACAAACACACGCACACACGCGTACACTCATACGCAAGCACACACACATACACACAGACGCAAGTGGGTCCCACCTGTCTTGTGACAACTTCCGGTTCCGGTCACGTGACCATAAACATGGAAAACCCGGATGTAAGATGAAGACCCGGATGTAAAATCACAGTACCCGGATGGGAGAACCCACTGGGAAACTCGGATGTTGACAAGGTCCCGGATGGAAAACCCACTGCCCACACATACACGCACACACACACGCGCGCGCGCGCGCAATACAGCTCAGTCGTACACCAATACATCTCGGTCCTCGACTTGGGGTAGTTGAACTGAGTGTGCTAAAAATAGATCAACAGCTACCACCAAGATGTTCACTTGCACAACTTGCCAGAAGCAGTTTACTCGTATAGACAGTTTACGACGTCACGAGGCCTCCACCCACAACGATGCACGGTATACTTGTATAACCTGCGCACGGTCATTCAATCGGGAGGATAATTTACTGCGCCATGAGAGAGCACTCCACGAGGATAGCGGCCTGGTCGTTTCATCCGACACTCTGTCAACCACCGAGATGTTCACTTGCACAACTTGCCAGAAGCAGTTTACTCTTATAGAAAGTTTACGACGTCACGAGGCCTCCACCCACAACGATGCACGGTATACTTGTATAATCTGCGCACGGTCATTCAATCGGAGGATAATTTACTGCGCCATGAGACGGCACTCCACGAGGGTGCGACGGTACAATGTAACGATTGTGGTCGACTCTTCAAACGACCCAGTTGGTTAAGACAGCACCAACGTTTGATTCATGCCCCGTCTCTACGGTTTGGGCGACAACTTTCCACTAAAGAGGCACCCAGGAGGGTCAGACCCAATGAAGATGAACCCAGTGAGACGAACGCCACTGATGATGCAATGACGAAGAGCCCGCCTATACCCACAGTCCAGGAGGGCCTAAATATCCAGCCGGTCCCTAGCGTTACGGTTCCCAGTCATACGCCTGACGACATCGAACATTTTCTGGAAGATGCAGTGGATGTTCCTAGCGATCTGTTACAGGACGCCCATCCAGTGAGTGATATCTATCGGCGCCATTGGCCCATGATACGGCATGGTTTCCACCGTCATCGCCCTATTCAAGATATCTACAATTTCCGACTGACCGATCTCGCCCATCTACGCAGCTACATGGAAGCCATCTTCAATGACCAAGCTACGTCATTCAAATTAAATCTGGCGTTTGGTTATGTGCTGCAGCATAAGGAGACAGATCAAGTCAGATACTTCTACCCGAGCAGTAACATCCGGGTATTTGACCAACCGTTTACCATCATTAACCGGGCCTCGCTAGAGACGATGCTGGAGAAACTGGACACCGTGGATCCCTTGGAATGGGCCCAACAACAACGCCCCAACACCCAATGGTTCGTGGAGATGGTGACCAATGTTACGTTTTTCGTGACCAAATTACGGAATCTTCCCATCGGATGAATGCATTCACTCGTGCACTGATGAATACCATTACATGCCGTACATACTCTATATGTCTACATGCTGATCGTTGACTTGAGCTCAGTAAACACTTGTACCTAATGTGACGATGCGTTAAATAACAAGCAGCCAAAGGATGCTAGGTCCCCCGCCAAAATGGCAGCAATATTTATAAGCGCTGTCGGTTTCAGAAGATATTCATGAGGATGGCAACAGCTACTTCACAGGCGTAAGAAGCAGAGGGGTCTTTCCACCTTCCCAGGTTTTGAGATCAACTCCGAATGGCTGACTGAATGTTGATTGCTACCGTAATATATTTTCTTTACCATGTAGCATGAAAATTATGTAACCGAAATGCAACCCCAAGAGACAACTCATGGCATATTATCTGCAAACTAAATTTGACAAGAATATGAAGGCATCCTCAACCTATTGCCCAGAAACCAAATTTAGACTTTGCCACAAGGAGTCACCACCTGTAGGTGCAAGCAGGCAAAACACAATCCCAAATGACATCTCATGTCATGGTATCGGCATATGAACTTTGAGACTCTGAAGAGGGGTCCTCAAGTTATTGCCGGTACTAGATGCCCACCGGTGTTCATGTTATTTGGGGCGGGTCACATATGAATACAAAATTTGAGAATAATCTGAGCAGTTGCCAAATTATTGCCCGGAAACAAATTTTTCCACCAGGAGACGCCACCTGTAGGCAGAAGCGGGAAAAATACAATCCCAAGGAACATGGTATCGTGGGGACATCTGCATACCAAATTTGAGAAGAATCCGATGAGGGTCCTCAAGTTATTGCCCAGAGATTAGATTTTGACACCAGGTGACGCCACCTCGAGGCGCAAGTCAGTGAAATGCATTATCAAGCGACATCTTATGTCACGGTACATTCATACAAAATTTTAGAAGAATCCGATGGTCAGTTCTCAAGTTATTACCCGGAAACGAATTTGTGATGTTGCCACCAGGTGGCACCACCTGTGAGTGCAAGTGAGCGAAAGGCAATCCCAAGCAACAGCTCCTGGCATGGTAAATGCATGCCAAATTTGAGAAGAATCCGATGAGCCGCAACGTTTCTCATGTTACCCAGAAAGGTACATATGTAGGATATTTCAAAGAAATTCGACCAAGTGTTTCTAAGTTATCACTTGCAGCATGGAATAATGGAATGAACTCTAGTGGCGCCACCTCCGGGTGGATTTTGCTGAAACGCATCACCAACGGTGTTTTGTCGCAGGGAATGCATTTACCAAATTTCGAAGAAATCCGACAAATTGTTCGAAAGTTATCGCTCGCGAAGGATTTGAACAAACATGAACGGACATGCATTAAAGATTGGAACAAGACCCAGTGGCGCCACCTACAGGCGGATCTTGCCGAAACGTAATACCAGCGACGTCTTGTCGCAAAGAATGCAGATGCCAAATTTCGGAGGAATCCGACGAAGCATTTAGGAGTTATCGCTTACGCAGTATTTGCACGGACATGCACTAAATAATGGAACAAGACCCAGTGGCGCCACCTACAGGCGGATCTTGCTGAAACGTAATACCAACAGACGTCTTGTCGCAAAGAATGCAGATGCCAAATTTCGGAGGAATCCGACAAAGCATTTAGGAGTTATCGCTTATGAAGCATTTGCACGAACATCCACGGACATGCACTAAAGATTGGAACAAGACCCAGTGGCGCCACCTACAGGCGGATCTTGCTGAAACGTAATACCAACAGACGTCTTGTCGCAAAGAATGCAGATGCCAAATTTCGGAGGAATCCGACAAAGCATTTAGGAGTTATCGCTTACGAAGTATTTGCACGGACATGCACGGACATGCACTAAAGATTGGAACAAGACCCAGTGGCGCCACCTACAGGCGGATCTTGCCGAAACGTAATACCAAGAGACGTCTTGTCGCAAAGAATGCAGATGCCAAATTTCGGAGGAATCCGACAAAGCATTTAGAAGTTATTGCTTACGAAGTATTTGCACGGACATGTCCGTGCATGCACGGACACATAGAAGCAAGACCCCAGTGGCGCCACCTACAGGCGGATCTTGCTGAAACGTAATACCAAGAGACGTCTTGTCGCAAAGAATGCAGATGCCAAATTTCGGAGGAATCCGACAAAGCATTTAGAAGTTATTGCTTACGAAGTATTTGCACGGACATGTCCGTGCATGCACGGACACATAGAAGCAAGAACCATTTTAAAGTCCCCGGCCGCGTTGCGGCGGGGGACAATAAAACATGGTGTTTGATATTTCAATTTGTTTTGCTGTGAACATACTAAACATACCCAGGGCGGCTCCCCCAGCCTGGGTATGATGTAACATTGGGGATAAGAAACTGTATGAACATTGCTGAAATGCGATTGTATAATACAGAATATATATTGTATAATACAGGACATATATGATACAATACAGGACAGATATGGTATAATACAGCACAGATTTGATATAATACAGGACAGATACTGTATAATACAGCACAGAATTGGTATAATACAGAACATATATTGTCTAATACAGGACAAATATGACACAATACAGGACAGATTTGGTATAATACAGGGCAGATATTGTATAACAGTGGACAGATATGGTATAATACAGCACATATTTGATATGATGCGAGACAGATATGGTATAATACAGCAAAGATATGGTATAATGCACACCCCACAGGACGCAGGCGGACCAAGGATGGTCCCTCTCTACCCCAAATACCTTCCTTCACTGCCCCAAAATGTACACTTTCGCTACTACTCCTACTGATGACGTCACCGATGACGTCACAGATGACGCGAACATCCCTCAAATCGGGATGTACACCCCGAAAGCTACAAGATGACACCTCCCAGAACGCATTCGGACCAATAGTGGTCCATTTCTACCCAAATACCTTCCTTCACTGCCCCAAAATGTTCACTTTGGCTACTACTCGTACTGATGACGTCACCAATAACGTCACAGATGACGTGAACATCCCTCAAATCGGGATGTACACCCCGAGAGCTACAAAATGACACCTCCCAGGACGCATTCGGACCAAGGATGGTCCATCTCGACACCAAATACCTTCCTGCACTGCTCCAAAATGGCCACTTTACTTACTACAACCAACTGCGCATGCGCAGTTTGACGCGACTTGCATTTAAAAACACGCCATTCTGACTCTACCCCACACAGGCTTCACTTTGACACCTTCGACGACCCATTCGGACCCATAGCGGTCCATCTCTACCCCAAACACACACCCACATACCCCCCAAAATGGCTGCTTTCTATACTACGGCCAGACTGCGCATGCGCAGAATATTGAAAACGGACGAACTATTAGACCAGTCGGATGCTCCTCCACGAGAGCTTCAAAATAAGACCGCACACGACACCATAGGATCATTAGGGGCTCACCTAGACCCCCAAACGTCCACCCAGTATGGGCCTATACCCCGATAGCCTGTATGGGTCTATATGAGCCTACCCAGGCCTCGGTCAACTTTTTCCAAAAATTTCACCGTTTCGCTCCGAAACCCTTCCCATCGTGTTCTAAATGACGAGACGTGAAAAACAAATCCAAACAGCCCATATCACAATGAACGTGTGTGAATTTCTCAGGTTGAACCTATACCCCCATATAGCCAGTATGGAACTATATGGGCTATATGGTACTTTTCCAAAAATTTCACCGTTGCGCTCCGAGACCCTTCCCATCGTGTTCTAAATGACGAGACGTGAAAAACAAATCCAAGCAACCCATATCACAATGAACGTGTGTGAATTTCCCAGGTTGAACCTATACCCCCATATAGCCAGCCTATAGGCCTATATACAGGCCTACCCGGTACTTTTCCCAAAAATTTCACCGATTCGCTCCGGGACCTCTCCCATTGTGTTTTTCTCGGCGAGACGAGAAAAACGAGACCCCACAAGCCATAGTAAAGCCCACAAAAAAATTGACCACCCCTCCCCCCATATAGCCAGTATGAGCCTATATACAGACCTCGGTGACTTTTCCCAAAAATTTCACCGATTCGCTCCGGGACCCTTCCCATTGTCATTTTCTTGGCGAGACGAGAAAAACGAGACCCCACAAGCCATAGTAAAGCCCACAAAAAAATTGACCACCCCTCCCCCCCCATATAGCCAGTATGATCCTATATACAGACCTCGGTGACTTTTCCCAAAAATTTCACCGATTCGCTCCGGGACCCCTCCCATTGTCTTTTTCTCGGCGAGACGAGAAAAACGAGACCCCACAACCCATAGTAAAGCCCACAAAAAAAATTGACCACCCCCATACCCCATATAGCCAGTATGAGCCTATATACAGACCTCGGTGATTTTTGCCTTATATTGTATATTGTACAAGTCCGAGTTCCGCTTTTTATAGTTTCGGAAAAAAATCCTAATTTTACATGCACCCACCCCATTGACTTGATAGGCAGACCCCGATAAGCCCGGGGACAGATATTAGCCCTTTTGGCTAGAGATGATACGGGTTTTCCCCTATTTTAGGGGTAAAGTCCGTGTTCCGCTTTTTATAGTTTCGGGGACAAATCCTAATTTTACATGCACCCACCCCATTGACTTGATAGGCAGGTCCCAATAAGTCCGGGGACCGATATTAGCCCTTTTGACTAGGGTTGATAGGGGGTTTCCCCTATTTTAGGGGTAAAGTCCGTGTTCCGCTTTTTATAGTTTCGGGGACAAATCCTAATTTTACATGCACCCACCCCATTGACTTGATAGGCAGGTCCCAATAAGCCCAGGGACCGATATTAGCCCTTTAGGCTAGGGTTGATAGGTGTTTTCCCCTATTTTAGGGGTAAAGTCCGTGTTCCGCTTTTTATAGTTTGGGGAAAAAATCCTAATTTTACATACACCCACCCATGACTGGATGCCCCTTCACGAATGCTTCACTTTGATACCTCACTCGACCCAATCGGACCATGCAGCGTATTTGAAGTCTGGGGACTACTTTTTCTCCGCGGAAGCTTTTTCCCGCGACCGCATCACCGCCAGACCGTATCACCGCGGAAGAATACATGCCCAGGGGCCCTTTGCCGGAACTATAGTGACTCGGAGTTACCTCCCCCTAGATTGGAACTCTTCTGTGTTGAAGGTAGCTTTCCTCCCCAACGATCACATGATCGCCACGTGATCAAGTTCCACCTCAAATTTTACCCGGGGAACAATTAATGAGGTCAACCTGAGTTTAAAATGGTAGACTATACTACTTGGGCTTCATGAATCTTTCAAAAAGCATATGGTAGATGGTGAGATTGATGAAACAATGCTCTATGACACAGAGAAACTGTATTTCGGCATGCTATTGATTTGTCAGAGTAGAAACATGAATCTGAAAGAGATTTTTTTCTCACGAATTGGCAGTTAACGAATTGTTGCATCAAGACTTAACCACAAAGGGACTCTTGGAACTGATCAGTATTGTGGCGTAACTAATCTACAGGGGCGTAGAAAGATTTCAAGTGTAAGGGACACAACCGCGAAATACTCTACTATCCCCGACAACGGTGGCATTGGCCCGGTGGAACAGTAGACCCTATGACTTCACAGTAAACAGGTTTGGGAAACTCCATTCTCCAGTGTTGGTGGTAAAAAAGTTGTTCTTTTCAAAAAACTTTAAAAATGCAGCAAGTAAAAAAACACATATATTAATATATAGAATTGTTCATCGGCATATCAACCTGGTATCCCTCACATGGTCCTACCTGGTAACTGGAATGTCACGTTTACATTCGCATATTCCGTATAGCCGAGCCTGTTTTATAGTTTAACAATTTACGAATAATCCAAAATCGACATTGGTCGTTCGGAGATTTCTGTTATTGTATGTGGCAAATGGCGTCGCAAATTGAGGCCAGTGGTACCCATGTTGTGAAGTGTTTTTCTACGGTCATCTAGAGAGAGAGTGTAGCCTTGCGACCACATTCTCTATTTGAAGATGTCGAGGGGATGGGAACGACACAAAACTTCAAAGAAACAGGCAGGGCTATCTGTCTAGATTTTTCATCAGTGCAATACGTTGAATTTGTTCCGAACTATAAAAGACAGGCAGCCGGAACATGGTAACATACAGGGCATTAGAAATGAAAATGAAAGCCATGTGCAACGACCTGCCCAGCGATCCTGAATAAAACGTAATGAAGGTATTTAAAGTAATGTAAATCCTGTTGTGTAAAGATAGGTGTGATAATGACTTGACTGACATTGAACAGGTCGAGATTATCACAATTGTAATATTTCAAATTTCGCCAATATTTGCTATTTTATTATTCCAATGAGTGTGAAAGCTTGAGCGAAATTCTCAGACTAATAAAAAAACTACCAATGTTTTTTTTCAAGTTAGCCATCTATTCGAATCACACACGACAGACCCTCTTCTAGGTTCTAGTTATAGATTGTACTGATATGAAAGTTTGATTGGGGATCAAATTTGGAGGGTATGCTGTGCGGATCTTTTCATCTGGAGTTAGCGTCAGTCATTTTTGCAATACTTCCAGCTACCAGAATTTCCAAACTCAAACTCCAAGAAATTTTCAACTTCAACAATATATAGCCAACTATACTAGCTAATTTGTTCATAACTACCAGCTGTGTTAAGAGGACCTAGTCATATTTGGCATTGACTATTTGGCCCTAGCGCTGACAAAATCAGCCATTTTTTGACTATATTTGCACCAAAAGGTCTCCATTTTGTCGCGGAAATGGCATATCAATACAAGTGATTTTACCCACATTCACTCATATTTGGCAAAAAAAATAATTTTAATAATTGAAAAATTAATTAAAATTAATTAAAAAAATTATTTCATTTATTAATAATGCCAATACATTACCCGAGGTAATTTTCGGTATAGTGCACGAGACAAGGTCAAACAAGAGTGGCCACAATAGTCAGTTTACCCGACTTACAAAATGATTAAGCGAAGACCCGCACGCCAAGCCTTCACAGAGCCAACTGTTTGGCTCAGGTACCGTTTTCAATGTACGATTGATCTTCACCAATCTGCTGATACCAGATGCAGAATGTTTCTTCGGAGTTCTTCGGCTACTTAGTAATATCGATTTGTTTTTTTCAATGTATATATCGGCAAAACAAACTGTTCATTTACATTTACGTTAGCGAGCAATTCCTCCTGTCCATACTGAGAGTGAAGCACACAAGTTGACCACCCTGAGCAGTTGACTGACTGGCGTTAAGATCTATATGCTATAACATTGCACAAAGATCGTTTGTTCCTATCAGTTGAACAACCCTGGAACTTTAGTAGAATCTGTGAAATTATTATCGTGCATAAAAAGGTAAAAAAGATCAGTGACCGGGAATACTTATAGATTTATATTCACGGAGATTTTTCTGTATTTCTCAATGTCAAATGTCCACCCCGCCCCCCACCCAGTACGGAAAACTTGTGACGTAGACTGAACTTCCCAAATGAAGCTGGGATCGTGGTTAAGGTAAAAAGAAATCAGTTCCAGTTGCAAATAGTGAAAAATATAGTCTATTTATTTTATTTCCTTGAGCAGACGAGTTTTCGGGTCGAGACGATCAACCGCGCTCCAAAAACAGGAGCGGTAACTCTCTTCCCAGTCCACGGCAGATCAGCACATCCTTCCACGAGCCTGGGCCAGCCAAGCCCCGTGAGACCTCGTTCTCCATGAATGTTCCAATATGGGGGCAATTTCTGGCCCATGATATAGCGGACAGAGCTCCCAATAAAGGTAAAATGTAAAACAGGTATTTCCCGATTTTGGAGCTGCTTGCGGCATAATAATTCAAAATATCAACGATATATATATATATAATTTCATTTTCGCGTACATTTAATTAGGCGTTGTAATGATGTCATCAGAAGTGTCTGTTTGACTTTGTGATCATAATACATGTATAGAATGGGTGTTGCCTTGGTCATGGTGCTCAAGGCCAAAAGTTCGTGTGCATTCCTTAATGGGGGGATTTACATTTCTTTGATATTGTCATAATTGAAGACGGAGACGGTGTGCCAGAATTGAATGCAAGAATTCTTTGGATTGGTTGATGATCTGTGGAGATAATATTCATAATTATAGCTAAGCATGTATTCATTCGATATAACCAAAGCATGACCACTTTTGTTCAACTTAGTAATTACCACATAAAGTTTTCTCTTCAGAGATGAGCAATATATATTTATATATTATGCCTCACATTCTGCTTCATAAAATAACATGAAAAGTATTCACCTCATCGCTGAAATTGGAAAAACACTGAAAACAGTACACCATCTGAACTTCAAACATGGCTGCCGTCTGACAGAATCTTGTCACAATTTCAGACAGCTGTGGTTCTTCCGTAAATTAGGGGATGGCAAGTTATATGATCGTTTATATCATTTTGTATTTCGTTGTGGAGAACTTAATTGTGCTTAAATCTGTTTAAATGTGAACCTTTCATTTAAAAATCATCTGCTATGTGTAATTTAATTTTCCCCAACCTTCAGTCGCAAAAATCGCCAACGTCAACTGCTCGTGAAAATAGCATATTTTACAGTATAGCGGTACATTGAATGTGCTTTGTTATATACTCTGTGTACGCGTTCGATTCTGTTTTACTGTCCAGGTTAAATAACGTTCAATTATCCATTAACCTTTGAGAAAAAAAACATTTTACCACATTTTTCAAATTGCCCTTAATTCTAATCACTCCTGCTTTGTTCTGTGTAAAGCCATGAATTTGGACACAACGTTGTACATATATGGAACTTACCAGATCTGTCTCATTTTTTCCTCTAAATTTGTCTCCGTTCTATGTTTTTTTCCTGTTTTTATTTGGATTATTGAACATTAAACTGTGATGAAAGCATTCCAAGATTAAATTTTAATGAAAATTGGCCACGCAATTTTTGTTTTAAAGGTATGTTATATTCACCTAAAAGATCAAATATTTTATATGCTTTACTGTCGAAGTTATTAGCGAGAACATTTGAAGGCTTTATTTTCACATTTGAGTTCAAATAATTCAGCTGCTGTAATCAGAACGTCAAAAAGTGTCACTAAATTCTGACTCCCTTTCAGAAAAGGGAGACAGAATTGACCTTGGATTTGGTGAGTTCATTTATTACAATTTAATTGAATAAAAGCTATTAAGGTGTCGAAATCTAATCGCTAGTGAATCTTATACTTAATCTTTCGTTCGCCATCATCAGTTCATCAGTGTTAGAGTTTGATTAGGTTTCTTTATTATTAAGAGTATTAAGCACCGATATATAGATGTTATATATATTTTTTTTTGTTAGGATTTCTTGGGTCGGTGGTGAAATGTTGTAATCAGGGCATCATGACGTAAGTTGTGTTTTCTTCTCTTTTAATGCTCTTCATTCTTTCTCTAATAATTTATTTTTACGATTTAATAATATTTGTTTATGACATCATGATGTTGACAACGACTAACTAGGCGCGTTTAATAAACAGCTATCTTGACATTCTAAAATCAGAATCTTGATACATTCGTTGCAAAAAATATCCTGTTTCATCCTATAGACATTATGGGAATTTGGAATTTAGTGCCCTTAAGTTTGTCATTCCTTACACAATGTTATATATAGGTAACAACATCGCAGAATGGAGATCCAGCAAAGACACGTCTCTGTCTTCATTTTTTTTCTCTTAATGTTCATCACTTCTCTTCTAACTGGTACCTACTGCTCCTCTAAATGCCTCTTATACTCTTCATCTAATATTCCCTACTTCTCCTCTAAATGTCCCGTATATTTCCAGACAGGCTCCTTACTTTTCCTCTAAATGCTGCTTATAATCTTCCTCTAATATTCCTTACGTCTCCTCTAAATGCTCCATACTTCTTTTCTAAAAGCTGCTTACTGATCTTCTAAATGTCTCTTACTTCTCCTCTAAATGTTCCTTACTTATCTTCTAAATGTCCATTACTTCTCCTCTAAATGTTCTTTACTTATCCTCTAAATGCTCTTTACTTCCCCTCTAAAAGACCCTTACTTATCTTCTAAATGTCTCTTATATCTCCTCTAGAAGCTCCTTATCTTTTAAATGTCCCTTACTTCCCCTCTCAATGTTCCTTAAATATACGCTAAATGCTCCTTACCTCTCCTCTAAATGCCCCTTACTTCTCCTCCAAATGCTCCTTACTTATCTTTTAAAAGATCCTTACTTATCTTCTAAATGTCCATTACTTCTCCTCTAA
Source organism: Hanleya hanleyi (assembly GCA_036873755.1). Taxonomy (NCBI): domain Eukaryota; kingdom Metazoa; phylum Mollusca; class Polyplacophora; order Lepidopleurida; family Hanleyidae; genus Hanleya; species Hanleya hanleyi. The sequence goes on from JAVTVY010020349.1 coordinate 73,632, forward strand.
ATGTTCTTTACTTATCCTCTAAAGGCTCCTTACTTCTCTGCTTAAATTTCCTTACTTCTCCTCTAAATGTTCCTTACTTATCTTCCAAATATCCCTTACGTCTTCCCTAAATGTACGTTACTTATCTTTTAAATGCTCGTTACTTCACCTCTAAATGCCTCTTACTTATTCGCCAAATGCTCCTTACTGCTTCTCCAAATGCCCGTTAATTCTCCTCTACATCTTCTTTACTTATCCTCTAAACCATCCTTACTTCTCCTCTAAATGTCCCTCACTTCTCTTCTAAAAGCTCCTTACTTATCCTCTAAATGCTCCTTACTTCTTCTCTAAATGTTCCTTACTTCTCTTCTTAATGCTCCTCACCTCTTCACTAATTATAAATATTCCTTACTTCTCTTCTAAATGCCCTTTACTTCTCCTCTAAATGCTTCTTTTAATCTTCCTCTAATATTCCTTACTTCTCCTTTAAATGCTCCTTATTTCGCTTCTAAAAGCTTCTTACTGATCCTCTAAATGCTCATTACTTCTCCTCTAAGTGTTCCTTACTTCTCCTCTAAATGTTCCTGACATCATCACTAAATATCCCTTACTTCTTCTCTAAATGCTTCTTATAATGTTCTCTAATATTCCTTACTTCTCCACTAAATGCTCCTCACTTAGCCTCTAAATGTCTCTACTTCTCCCCTACACGCTCCTTACTTTTCCACTATATGCTCTTTACTTCTCCTATAAATGTTCCTTGTTTCTCCTCTGAATGTCCCCACATCTCCCTTACATGCTCCTCAGTTTATGCCCCATACTACTCCTCTAAATCTTTACTTATCTAAATGCCATTTACTTCTCCTCTAAATCCCCTTCTTTCTCCTCTAATGCCCCTTGCTTCCTCTAAATCTTCCGTTAACTCTAAATGCTCCTTATATTTACTTATCCTTTCAACGCCCATTATTTCTCCTCTAAATGCTCTTCTGTCTCCCCTTTAAATCCTTCAGTTGCCTTAACCATTTTCTCACCACCGTATCAGCACACACAATCCGTATATGTATTAAACTTGTTTGCTGACCTAAGATGATTTTACTTCTTCTCTAAATGCTCCTTGTTCCTTCTGCCCATTTCTCTAAATTCTAAATGTTTCTTACTGCTCACCTAATTGCTTCTCTGTCTTTCTCTGATTGCTTCTTACGTCTCTTCTCGTCTCGTCTCTTCTCCAAATACTCCTTACTTCAACTTTAAATATCTGCAAACGAAATCATCATGTGTATTAAACTTGATAATAAAAGTATTTGTCAAGCAAAAGAAGTTACACTGTCTAATGATTGCAGGTGATAGATGATTTCTCCTATGATTTCATGAACATCAACCAGTTATATAATAATACAAGTGAAATGCCAACTTGTGCCAAAAAGTTCAAATATAACCCACCGCAATCTGATTGTAACCGTTCTTGTGATCGTTATGAGTATCGGGTCAAGCGGACCGGTAGTACCGAATACGACACTGTAAACAGGTAAAGCTGAATGAAGAAGAGTCCAATATCCGAGTAGAGGACTATCAACGCTTGCTCTTTATTTTCGTCTTTGGTGTAAATATTTCACGGATTTCATAAAAACATCTATAATAAATTGTAGGTGAACAGGGTCCCAAAAAAACGTTGGTCGTGTTTTATCTTTGCGTTTAATCTCTTAGTATCAAGCAAATACTGGCCAAAAGTTTAAGATATTATGCCATTCCTTTTCATTTTATTTGCCAGGCCTGAAGGTATTTGTCTTAATATATATCTACCAACGAACGATTTCTTCAGACAGTTCAATCGATCATGTATCGATTTCGCACGTTCCATTGAAGTTACCGATCGGGATTGCTCCACTGGTAAGTAAAATGCTGATCCAATATTCGTATATATATTTATGGGTAATCACAGCAAGTCCGTCCTAAGAATTTTTCGAAAAAGGGTGTGTGGGGCGGGGGGGAGGTGCGGATGATGTTTTTTTCAAGTTGAAAAATGGCATCCTTAATCGCCTATGCCTACCTTTAATTAATGAAAAATATATCCACCTGATACAGCATGCGACTCGCCTTTATTCCCATCTATGTGCTCACCTTCTGGTGGTATTCGGGAGTTTCTCAGGTGCAGGTAACATGGTAGCTAAGATATAACTAGGCCTTCGCTCCATCGCGCCTTCGCCCCTTCGGCCCTTCGCCTTCCGGTTTCGCATTCAGACATGCGCAAATCCAAGTCTAGTGACGTATTACATCGCCCCTTCGCTCCATCGCCCCTTCGCTCCATCGCGCCTTCGCTCCATCGCTCCATCGCCCCTTCGCTCCATCGCTCCATCGCCCCTTCGCCCCTTCGCCCCTTCGCATAGCCCCTTCGCCCCTTCGCATAGCCCCTTCGTCCCTTCGCATAGCCCCTTCGCCCCTTCGCATAGCCCCTTCGCCCCTTCGCATAGCCGCTATTTTTGCATCGCATCGCGCCTTCGCCCCTTCGCATCGCGCCTTCGCCCCTTCGCATAGCCCCTTCGCCCCTTCGCATAGCCGCTTCGCATCGCTATTTTTGCTTCGCATCGCGCCTTCGCCCCTTCGCATAGCCCCTTCGCCCCTTCGCATAGCCCCTTCGCCCCTTCGCCCCTTCGCCCCTTCGCATGCCACAAAATAAACGCACGCAGCGATGGACCCTATCGCCTCGACTTGTCCATTTTTCGTTTTTTTGATTTTAACTTCGACTTATCAATGCTAAGTTCGCACGTGGAAGGGTTATGATGTAACTTCCGTTACGACGAGTAGAATAGAAAACGCAAATCGTGTCGTATAAGAGGTGTGGAGCGTGAGAGGCATGTGACCCACCAGGCCATCCTCGGGAGACAGTGTATCGATCGATTTGTTAGGGTATCTATACACTGCCTTGGTTAGTTGCCCACGGTAGTTCTGGATAAAAATAGATCAAGGAGAGTAGTATACAAACGGCATATTGACTCTCATTGACCTGGCGTAAGAATCTGGCGCAGAGGTCAAGTGCATTATAGTACCGGCAAAAACCGGCAAAGGTGTGCGCCGTCTCAAAAAGGACGCCGTCTCATGTGGAGGTCACGTGATAGTCAAGTGCATGGGACATGTATTCCTCCGCAGTGATGCGGTCTGGCGGTGATGCGGTCTGCCTCCGCGGACAGAAAGTAGTCCCAAATACGTGGGTTTTCGTGGGAATGTTCGGCAATCTTCACGAGCGGGAGGGGCCCGTAGTGGACTGATTGGATCGAGTGAGGTGTCAAAGTGAAGCGCTCCTCCAGGACCATCCAGTCATGGGTGGGTGCATGTGAAATTAGGATTTGTCCCGAAAATATAAGAAGCGGAACACGGACTTTACCCCTACACTAGGGGAAAACCCCTATCAACCCTAACTCAAATGGCTAATATCGGTCCCTGGCTTATCGGGGCCTGCTGAGAGAGTTGGGGAGTGGGATTATGTAAAATGAGGATTTGTCCCGAAAATATAAAAGGCGGAATACGGACGTTACCCCTACAATAGAGGAAAACCCCTATCAGCCCTATCCCAAAGGGCGAATATCGGTCCCCGGGCTTATCGGGTTCTGTGTGCATGGGTGGGTGCATGTAAAAGTTTCTCCAGAAAAGATATAAAAGCGGAACACGGACTTTACCCCTACACTAGGGGAAAACCCCTATCAACCCTAACTCAAATGGCTAATATCGGTCCCTGGCTTATCGGGGCCTGCTGGGAGAGTTGGGGAGTGGGTGTATGTAAAATGAGGATTTGTCCCGAAAATATGAAAGGCGGAATACGGACGTTACCCCTACAATAGGGGAAAACCTCTATCAACCCTATCCCAAAGGGCGAATATCGGTCCCCCGGGCTTATCGGGGCCTGCTGAGAGAGGTAGGGTGGGTGAGTGGGTGCATGTAAATTGAGGATTTGTCATGAAAATATAAAAAGCGGAACCCTACAATAGGGTGCACTCCAGGGATTCTTCCATTGAGCAAGGATTAGACCATTGGTCCGTTTTTCGGCCACCAGTTGTCGTAAACTCTTCAACCCAAGTCACTTATATGTATATATTTTCTGAAAGAGCAAGATTAAGCTATATTTTAAGATGTAGCACTGCTATGATATATAAAAATGAATCTCAAACATTCCCCTCCAAGCTTTCTTCATTTTTCCTAGAAACCCCCTTAAAATGTCGAAAAATGGCCAAATTTGGCTCAATTTGCAGAAAAATCTGTAAGAGCGATTTCAATTAAACTTCTTACTCACGTTCCCAGGCCCGGTCTCAACTTAAAAAGGCAAAAAAAGTGGGGGTCAACCTACCCATTTTTTGTCAGATTTTCTTCCCGTAAATGAGTACGGATTTTTAGGTACACCCAAGGGGCAAAACTGAGGCAGGACAAAATTTACTCCATGATCCCGATCACCGTGTAGACGAAGCCAGCCATCGATCTGCTCGTGCTCGTTTGAAGCGTTGATAATGCTGAATAGGATGGTATTATAGATATAAGCTATTAAGAAGACAAGAAGAATTATGATGCAGCAGAACACGGGCAGTCTATCGTATTATGAAATTAGGGGCCATTACTACGAAACTGTGGAGGGCCACCATAGGGGAAAACTCCTATCAACCCTATCCCAAAGTATAGTCACAGGATATTCATTCACATTGAGCTTTGACCTATTGG
>JAVTVY010020350.1:0-78383 GCA_036873755.1 Hanleya hanleyi
CTAATATAAATTTGTAGTAGCATGCTTGTGAAAATTCTCAATGTTTCAAACGTGTGTATCGATGGTTGAGTTGACCTATGTGGTCGGCCGGGCCGGGGCGGGCAGAATAGTCAATTTTTTCACATCTCGGTTTGACCCATTGGACATAGGGGCATTTTACATAAAAAATATGACAAAAATTCAAAGTTGACCCCCTGCGTTGAAGATCATTTTGACCTCACCCTGAGACGGGACCAATGTTGAGGATTGAAGTGGACTAAATGTGGCATATTTGAGCCATACTAATAGATTTTCGAGAAAAAAAAGGACTGCAATATCAAGTGATGAACATGTATTTCAAATTAAAGTTATCTAGCCTGCAATAATGGAAGGGTATGTTTTTTCGCATTAAAGAGTACACTGTGGACTGCACACCTTGTACAGTTGTTGAAGTACCAGGAGTCGTCAAACCGCGTCAAATGGCACTAAAGAGTAATATTTGTGTTGTTTAGGGCTATCCATAATGTTTTTTGAAAAGGTACATTCATGTATCTCTTAGCTAGCATGCCCCTTAAACAGAAGTAATTAAGCAAAATATAACTCAGAATTACGTGTACATCTACATCAACATCACTATAGATTGAGCCAAGGTCTGTTTCCTGTAACATGCTCAGTACTATGGTCCCCTTCTTCTCACTTTACAATTTATGTTCACTCATGAAATAGAAAACAATAAGTCAGGGTTTGCTCGAATAATACCCCCAACACACAGGAAGGCGCCCGGGGGATCAAAATGGAAGAAGAAAATTATTGCACATTTCTCTAGTACTATGTCGATTGCTTCTATACTGGATATTTTATTGGTGAAAGAGTATTCAAATAATGAATGGTTGGTTGGTTATTTGAAGTTTAACGTCGCACCTAACCTTACTGGTCACACGGCGACCATGACACGAACAAACATACCGCAACAAAACCCTAACCCTAACAAAAACCTAACCAAAACTACAAAAAAATTGAATTTCGAATTTTGAAAATTAGGCTCTACAGACAGTGGCGAACACAATGGATCGTCATAGAGCCTAATTTGTTTGGTACTTTAATCTACCTCCTGTGCCAGACAAACATGGTATGGTACAATATAATGAAGGGTCAAAACTCCTGCGGAAATCATCGCATGAAGTCCAGAAGTCTCTTTTGCTAGGCTGACGATAATTACAATAATGTGTACAAAGTTGCAAAAGTCCAGGACAAAAGCTGGGTTCATCAAGTAGTTTTGAGGATAAAGGGGCAACACACCAGAAGAAAACATCACAGGAAGTAGAAAATGTACTTGTATATGCTTATATGCGATGGCAAAATGTGTATCAATTTTCAAACAAAAGCTATATGGACTGCAATATACACCCTCGCACCTGTTTGACTGCTAAATCTAAAACTTAGAGACACAGATTTTGAGTCCAGTTAACATCCTTCATACAATGACGGTGGAAATAGAATATGACCTAGAAAAACAAGCGTTCTGAGAACTCCAACATCTCGCCTTGCGGGGTCATCCGCTGAAGCTGCAGCAGTTTTGAAAGCATAAATATAGAGCAAACAATAACATCTGGAATAGATGATGTGGTACAGACAATAATGTCTGAAATAGATTATCTGGTACAGACAATAACATCAGTCCCAAGTGGGATTACTGCTGGATAGGCGAGTCTCGTGCTGGATAGGTTAGTTCCGTATGGGATTACTGCTGCACAGGCAGTCCAGTGTGGGATTACTGCTGCATACGGCAATCCCGTTTTTGGATTACGGTTGGGGAGGCCAGTCCCATGTGGGATTACTGCTGGATAGGCTAACCCTGTGTGAGATAACAGCGGGATAGGTCTGTCCCATTTAGGATTATGGCTGGATAGGTCAGTGCCGTGTGGGATTACTGCTGCATATTGCAGTCCAGTGCGAGATTACTTCTGGATGGGTCAGTCTCGTGTGAGATTACTGCTGGATAGGACAGTTCCGTGTGGCATTTCTGCTGGATAGGCCAGTGCCATTTGGGATTACTGCTGGATAGGTCAGTATTGGTGGATAGGTCTGATCAAAGAAAACATGAAACATGTCCCCCAAGTTTTATAATTATCCCACGAAAGGTTCAGCAAACTTTCCATATACAGATCTACATGTAAATTTTTTCCCAACAAAAACCTTATCAATGGAAAAGTACGAAGTACAAAAATTCATATTTAAAGTCATCTTTCTTAGATAGCACATGCACATCCTCGAATCACAATGAACTTGGGTAGCAAGTGTCAAACTCATCCAATGAAAGCTGTCAGCTTCAGCAATCTTTCCATGTACATGAATGTACATTATAATTGGCAGATTACTAAGACAAAACCCTTGAAATTTGAACAAAAATCAATATTTGATCTCCTAAATAGCACAGGGACATCCTCTAATCATATGAAATATGTGTATCAAGTTTCTTAATCATCCAATGACAGCTGACAACTGCAGCAAACTTTCTAAGTACAGATGTACATGTGCCCTTCAGCTAAACGCAAAACTCTTATCATATGGATTTTAACATTAGAGCACCCCGGGGTAGTTAAATATTTTTTCTAAATTGTCTAGATTTTTTTTTAATTTGCTAAACCAAAAACCTTATCATTTCCAGGCCGGGGACACCGATACCGACGACGACATTCTCTTCCCCCCCCCCCTCACAATATCTCCCCTTTACTTCGTAAGGCGAGATAAAAAAATAGGTCACGGTAATCTCGAATAAAACGATCCATCAAAGGTGTTAGGGTTAGTGTTTCATATGATATGCGCGTAGAAAGCTATAGCTATAATCATACTGCAACGGTTACAGATGACCCGGATTTTACGAACCATGACTAATCACCCGGGGTAAGATGCTACGGGGAACCAGTCGTCATAACAGAGTAACAAAACATCAAGCCTTTCGCCAAATCGAGGCAGTTCGATAGAGCTTTTTTGGCGGGATGCAACTTCAAGGCCTTCAATTATTATTCCACTTGCCAACCAGTGAGCTAAGTAGAATTAATACTGCTGTCAATAAACGAGGCTAATTCAGGCCTGGAAAACAATTCCATGCACGCACCTCAGTTCCTTGTTCATCTATCTATTTCTCTGTGCTCGGGGTCAGTTCCGTGTACATGGACCAGAAATCCTAGCGCTCACCCCATCCATTCCTTGCGCTCGTGAAGTAATCCACACCCGTGTACAAACTTCCCTGCGCCCGGACAATTTTTCATCAATAAATTTCGTGGAAGAACTGATACGAGTCTACGGAACTTTGTCCGCGACGATGGACTACTTCACGAGCGCAAGGAATAGATAAGGTGAGCGCCAGGATTTCTGGTCTATGTACTTGGAATTTCTGTAGTCGGTATGAGGGCGACTTAAATATACGCGGTTGGGTGCAAACATGATTAGATTCTGACAGTTCTCTGACCTTCTAATCTAATTTCAGACTTGCCGAGTATTCTCTATAGTCGAATTTGGAAATCCTAGCTATAAAATATATCACATTGGCTAGAATTCCACCTTGATAAACTAAGCCACAGCCAATTTGAACCAATTTCTAGTCAATTATCCGTGGCATATGTAGTAAGAATTTGAAGAGCCTATATGTAACCTTTGAAAGATAAAATCAGTACGGGAATTTGATAAATAGGTCAAGCGTCAGTCATTTCAATGGTCTTCTGATCCATCACCAGTTGCATACTTTATGAACTTCGAAAGTCTAACAGTAATCCTTCAAGATATATTGTTTTAACAAGTAAGATGGACAGACAGACAGATGCACCACACAAACAATACCTAACAGAGGGGTAATAATCAGTCGGCTTCTTCTTCGCTATCACAATCTAAATCTTTGACTTGTCTTTTCCAATGATTTACTGATTTCGGCCACAGTGACCTTGTACGTTGACCTTTTGAGCTCAGAAGAAATAGGATTCTCCTTTGTCCTATGGATAAGGAATAACCACCGTTTGGTACCAGTCTGTGACCTGAAACTGGAGATATCGCGCAGCTTACAAAAGTTAACAGATGGACAGTAATAGTGATCGCAATATAAGCCCATGTCTGTCAACGGACGTAGAAGGATATACTATGAAAACTCTAGTAAAAGTTGCTTTCACGGGAATATTTTCGATCACAAACGTGAGTTCAATATACTCTCGCACAGCAGTGTGACATCAATTTTGGTACGTGACACATCGTTTTCCCCTAATGTACCCACTGACACAACAATTGCGATGCTAATGATTTCCTGATTTTGGGGTCAGTGACACTGAAGACACATCTTTCTCCCCAGTTCAAAGTCATTTATACTGCCAGTGACTGTACCATGTTTGTAGTGACGGATTTGCAAGCATAGCTCCATGTTTGTGGTGCAAGGAAAGAACCCCTCAATACACGTTGCAGCCCGGCGTTATGCCTGGGTATTAATGCCTTTCTTCAGATACAGAGCCCATACGTCTATCCTGAACTGGCGGTAAATTCGAATGAGTTATATACAGACATGACAGAGGAAGCAAACTATCTTTGTCTCAACAGTGGAATCTTCTACGCTTCAGCCCAAGCCGTTTGTTTTCTTATCCAAAATCTTTTCAAAAGATCCAGCTTTGTGCAGCGCATCACAGGCGACACCCAACTCGTATTACTCCTTCACTCGTTAGATCACACAGCCTATCTATAAATGTGTTTCAAAAATGTCACAACTCAAAACACACCCGTCGTTATCATCTGACTGAGCTGAAGGAATTTCACATTTCATTAAATAATTACCCTTTGCTGACTCACTTGATTTACTGTGTATTTGCTAAAGCTGCATCACAAAGCTTATCTCAACCCAGTTGATGAGGGCCCTTCAGGAGTTAAAAGCATTTTGGGAAAGGTATTGCGCCACTATTTCTAACAGCTCTGGCGTTGAATGTATGTGGATTTTGAAAAACCCAAAATGTCTTACTAAAGAAGATGATGCTAAAGGTCACATACCGGACAGACATGTATCCACATGAGATTTTTCCGATTCTCTATAATACAATCCCACATCAGGACCTTTCTGACCGTCTAAGTGCATTAATAGTATCTGTGTTCAAGAAAACTGATGTCAGAAGCCATAAAGCATTCTTTAGCTGCACTACATACAAGGGATAGCATTCATGGGATGTTTCTTTGTTTATGGAGTTGCTTGAATTTCTCATTAAAAATATCTATGAAATTAGGCAATACAATATCAACAGAATATAGGTAGTCCAATGGGTACTAATTGTGCACCCCTGTTGGCTGACTTACATCTGTTCTCTTATGAATATAACAAAATGCCGGCACTTTAAAAAAAACGATCTATTTTCCTTCTCATTCATCAAACGCTATTCTCGCAGTGGATAATCGCTATATAAATGACGCATTGAAGAATATATATCCACCTTCACTGGATTTGAAGGAAACTACAGATAGCCATAACGACACGTCAGATTTAGACCTTTATCTCTATAAAAATGAAGCGGCCATTCTCTCTCGTCGACTTTATGACAAAAGAGATGTTTAGAATTTCGACATCGTAAACTATTCCTTTCTGGACAGTAATATTCCAGTGGGACCTGTATTTGGCGTATACATATCTCGCCTAGTAGCATTTGCTAGATCCTGTGTTAATGTGACGATTTTAATCAACATCATAAAACATTATTTCAGAAAGTCATAAAACAGGGCTATACCACCAAGAGCCTTCACTCAAATTTTCTCACATTTGGCGATACATATCGCATGATGATAGCAAAATACCAGCGTAGCGTGCAATATCTATGGCGTTACGTTTCGTAACTTGTGTGTAATTCCGCTTAACCCGGGGCTAGGGGCCGTATGGACCCACGTACGTCAAGACCATCATGATGTTCATATGAACAGTCACAATCAAAGCGAGTCTGAGATACATCATTCTCTAGATGACGACTTTACAACGAATACAACATGGATTAAGAATACTAATCAGCGATACGGATTAGATACATTCGGAACATCATGATGTCTTGCCGGCATCATTGAAAACTGTCATCGAACTGCTTCTCTCTTGCACGAAGCCTATTTTTATGTATACTATGATTGGACGACGGCTGAGTTATGAATTACGGACCAGGCGCTTATAATTTGACCTGATGACAGCTTCTCAAATGATCACGTCACTTGTCTGTTTCTGTTTAAACGAGCAAATAAAACTATTTTTGAACATTTGGTCAAGAAAGCAGACACGCTGGTACACGAATGTAGGATGCTGCGCGAGACCAGATCGATGTTGTCGAAATTAGCTACTTTATTGCTCACGCTCCAAGTGCATGGTTGTTATTTTTTCCTACGAAAAATACAAACGTGCTAAAATATTCGTTTCATTCCAACGTTTGATGGAGGTGTATCTTCGTTCAAATCACGTCATAGCGCCCGGCGGACCAGTCGACTGTAACCAGTTCGGACACATCCTAACATACCAAGAAGACACCTGCTCTCGCATGACTACATATATAAATAAATACGTATGATCGTACTATGCGTTCGGTTAATGGTTGTTATCGAACCCGAACAGAATAGCATAAACTGGATATCACCTCAGTTAAGTCATTGATATAGGTGAGAAACAGAAATGGTCCTGAGACAAAACCATCCCGTGGCCCATCGATCAAAATAGAAGACCATCCCATTGCCAAGTCGAACAATGGATAAACGCGAGAACTGGCGAGGCAGGTGATTCAAATTATATGGAACGCTGTCCGCTGATCGTCCAGTTCGGTAATTTCCATGATCTCATTCGGGAACGGTCGCGATTCTTGATTAACAGAACATCATTGGTCATATGCTGCTTGCATCATGACACTCACTAGCTACAATGTCCTACACTTGATCAAAATTTGAAGAAAGAAAAAAGATATACATAAAAGGCAATGTTTTGTCTGGTTTGGCATGCCCTGCAAATTTCAACTAGATTTAGGGCCACTGGAATTACGCAATAAAGCCACAAGATATTTGTGGTGTCATGTTAACACAGAAACTTCTGTCAGAAGTGTTTGAACTTGGCGACAAAAGCTGACAGAGGAAATTAAGAATAGAGAAAGTCTGGATGTGACTGTACATATGTTGGAGTAATTGCACAAACATTTTCAGTAGCACCATTCATAAGTTGTTGATAGCTGTTTTGATTAATGTTCTTCTAAGGTGAACTTAGCAAGTGAGAGAGAAGACGGAAACCAAAGTGGGCAGAAGCACAATCTCCCTACGTTACTCCCAGGACCAGATGTCAACCTAGCCCACGAGAGTGAGGGAAGAAGAAACTCAAGGGGAACAGAAAAGAAAAAGGGCATTCTGGAAACTGAAAACGTTCCTCCGAAGGGTGGAGTTGAGTTATTGGATGCCGCAGAGGATCTTCCTGTTGATAGTCATCACGATCACTGTACATTTTATGCACCTAATTATTGTTTGGACGCACACTCGGATGCAGAGTCTGGGATAAATTCCGGATGTCCTAATGTGGACAATTTGATTGAAAACGATTGGGAGAGTGAACCATTTGAAAGTGACAACATTGAATTAGGAAATTCCCCAGAAGCAGAAACTGTAAACACTAGCAGTCAGAAAAGTAAATTTGGCTTAAAATGTCTGTATACTAACGCTGACTCACTGTTGAACAAAAGAGCAGAACTGAAAGTGCTACTCCATGTTGAGGACCCAGATAGTATTGGAGTCACAGAGACAGTACCTAAAAACAGAACTCTGAATCCTGATGAAGCAGAGTTTGACTTTCCTGGCTACCAGCAGTACAGCAATCTAAGCAGAACTAATTTTAGACGAGGAGTTTCGCTATACATCAAAGAAAATCTGCATCCAAACCCATTGGGAATGGATGGTGAAGATACCTTGGGCAGAAATCAAACTGAAAGGCAGCGACAGGCTACAAGTAGGAGTAATTTACAGATCACCGAACAGCCTCCCGCAGAACAATGCTAATATGGACACCCTATTCAACAACATCACCATCAATGGATTTAGTCATGTTTTAAGCATGGGTGACCTTAACTATCCAGAAATTGACTGGAAGAGGATTTCTTCAACTGAAGACATGTCACACCCAAGCACACACTTTCTGGAATTATTGAGAGACTGTTACCTGTTTCAGCACGTGATTGACCCCACTCATTACAGAGGTGAAGATAGCCCGAATGTTTTGGACTGGATCATAACAAACGAAGAGTCTATGGTGAGCAACTTAGAGCATCTAGCACCTATCGGAAAGAGCCACCACAATGCACTTCTATTCAGATTAAACTGCTATTTTATCGACGGTGACATTCGACCTACTCGATTTATCTATGATAAAGGAGACTACACCAGTATAAAATCGGAATTAGCTAATACAGACTGGGAAGCAGCCTTAAAAGACACTGATGTAGAAGGAAGTTGGAAACTGCTAAATGACAAAGTGAAAAACAACAAGAAATCAAAGAAACGGCCCCTATATATGAACGAAAAGGCGGTTCAGCAAGTGAGGAAGAAGAACAAAAGTTACAGGGGATATCTTCAAAGTAGAGATGGTCAGCACCGACAGGAATATGTTCGACAAAGAAATCAGGCCAAAGCGGAGTGTAGAAAAGCACAGAGGGATTTTGAGAAAAAAATGAAAGCTCGTTTGAAAAACGGGCGAAGAGAATTTCCCCAGATAGTTTTGTAACACATAATTTGGTACTCACAGGGATTTAGATAGGGGTGGCATTTTTTTAGGATGGGACGAAGGATGAGCAATCAGAAATCATCACTGGTAGAAATGCCTCTGAGAAGGGATTTCTTCACAAATGGGCGAAACCCAGTGTGAGGCAACACCAACTTTATTTTGCGTTTCATGGACCGGCCGACATTAAACAAGGGTTATGTTTAACCCGACAGCTCGCCGCTTTGGGTGTTGTCAGTAACATGCAGCTTCACATAAAGATCGAGCCCTTCAGGTTGCACATCACTGGCAATGACAATACATATTGTCAGTGATGTTGAAGTTGGATTGAAAGATGAACTATATTATACAAGTCCAGCCTAAACAGAAAACATTAACCCAGAAAACTTTCAGAGTCCAAAAGAAGTCAAAATTATTTTAAGTCCAACCTAAACAAAAAACATTAACCTTCCAGCTTGAGTCTCACGTTGTGCTAAACATAAGAACTTAACCGGACACCGACATCGACACTTTCCCCCTCTCTCTCCCAATACCTCGCCTACTTTGTATACGGCGAGCTAAAAATCGAATAAAAATAAAATATCAAATTGCCACTTTTATATTTCCCATGGAAGTTTGAACATAAATACTTTAACCCCCTTTTTCATTCCTGATTGTATGAATTAGGCTCTTGTATTCTATCTGAAACAATGCCAGCAAATAAAAATGAAAAACAACAAAAAATAAATACCTTTCACTATAATTTTTCACTGTAAATCAGCAAATTGTTATTGTTGTGAAATGCTGCTAATACTACTTAGGCAATAACGACATTCAATGTAAATCAAGAACCTTCACTGGTTGTGTGATCTATCACTCTGTCATGGTACACATATTTCGACAGTGATGCAGTATGTCAGAGCTAGGAAATGGAGGGTGTTTGAACAGCTCAGCCGATACAGGATGGTTTTAAGTTACTGTTGAAAGCTGAGGCTGTTGGACACATGCAAAATTCGCTAGATTGTTCTGGAAGACAACCACAGCCACAACAAAATGATGACAATGTTAGATTTGGAGTTTATATTGGCAGTTAACATGTGACTTAACATACAGTTTTTGATCTTGAGAAAATAGGTCAACATCAGTCATATTCATAGACTTCAAGTCCATCATCAGTTGCATATGTGGTATCAATTTAGAATGCCTAGCTATATTTCATGTTATATCATAATATAAAGTATATAACCTTGAGAAAATAGGTTCAGTCAAGTAGGATATGCTTCTAGACAGTCAGCAATTGCATAAGTATGATGAATTTGGAGAGCCCATCTTCCCTTCTTTAAATATTATTGCTAATGCTAAATTTGACCTGGATAAAACAGGTAAATGTCAGTCAATTTCATTAATTAGGCTTCTGATCAGACAGACAGATGACACGGAAAATTCAGTTCATTTTGGGGCATCATTAACTGTCATCTTCGAAGTCTAAATATTCTGTCAAAATGCACCAGAACACACCATTTTACTTCAATTATAGAGAAGAAAAGCAACTCCGAGTAGGGATCACAATTTTTTTTAACCCTAGACGAACCACTGGGCATTTATTCTTACCTTAGGTGTCACGATTTTACATTCTCCGACACATCCTCACGTGACAGAGAGGAAAACGGTTGTGAGAAGAATAAATAAGTAGCCCTTTGTTGATTTGAAACTTTGTTTTGATGTTTGTAATATGGAATGCTGTAGTGTGGTATTTTAGTGTGTTATATATAGGCCATTTCCTTGCATACAAATACTGAAAAACATCATGAATAACATCATAAGGTGATCCTATAATATATTTCTACGTTATATATATTAGTTAAGTGTCGATGTCTGCCAGCGGACCCCACTTCTTCAGGAAATTTCTTTTTTGTTATTCTTCTCGGCAATTTTGCTGATCTTGTTGCTGTCCAATTAGGCTTCCTAGAGCATCGGCTTGAGGTGTAATTTTTCAATCAGTACGACAATACGCAATTTTAATCTGTATATTTCGCTATTAGTTCTAGCATCTGAAGCAGTGAACAAAGTTACAAACAGCTCCATACGCACAGTATGTATACAAGGCATAATGTGATCTTAGCCAATACACATTTATGAATAGGTAAGCCAGTGAATTATGTCAGTCAGGTTGGACGGATATTAAAATGCCGCCATTTTCAGAAATTGTGAAATGTTAAGCGATAACCTGACAGTGATCTACAAATGGTGTGATTCAGGTGTTACAATACACACTCCACAAATGTTGTAACTCGCATGGAAATATACAATTATGAAACATGCGAATTACAACATTTGTAGGTTTCCATCAACTCTGATGTGGATTGCCAAGAAAATTATACCTATATTATCTTAAAATGACAGTCCTTATCCAAATTTCATGACATGTAGAAATATTCAATGTAGATACATACTCACTATATATATCACCATACATTATTCATTTATGCACAGTTTACTTAGTTCTCACCAGATAAGCAGATTATGTATTGTTTTCATCAATTAGTGTGTGTATTGTATCACCTGAATCACACCATTTGTAGATCGCAGTCAGGTTATCACTTAACATTTAACAATTTCTGAAAATGACAGCATTTTAATATCCGTCCAACCTGACTGACATAATTTACTGGCTTACGTATTCATAACTGTGTATTGGCTAAGATCACATTATGCCTTGTATATATACTGTGCGTATGGAGCTGTTTGTAACTTTGTTCACTGCTGAAGATGCTATAACTAATAGCGAAATATACCGAATGAAATTGTCATCCCTACTCGGAGTTACTTTTCTTCTCTATTATTGGAAAATCATCAGTGGTTCCAATGGATTACTTCAATTAGATATACATGTAAAAAAATCCCAGGTGGGATGTACCATATAGGAGGTATGTATAAGTTCCACTTCAAAAAATCTTTGAAGCACTGATTCGGAAATGAAGTGCTTACTTTGTTGACGCAAGTCTACTAGTCCTCTCATGTAAAGTGAATTATACAATAAGTCAACAATTACAGGTTTTATTAACTGAATGGTCAACATACAGGCCTACAATATGAGGCCTGATTTAAAGGTAAAGCAGAATATCAGTGTTACAGTATGTCTATATGACCAAAATGGCCTGACTTCAATCCCACTTGAATCCTTGCAATTTTCCATACTGACCATACACTGATGGCAACATATTTTCTCTGACTGCATTTTTTGTTATTGCCAGCGCTAACAGCACCAATGTCCTTTCAATCCATTTTTAAACCATAATGTTAATAAAAGTAGTAATTGTAAAAACGAATGTATAATGAGATATAAATCAAGCATTATGTTGATGGGCTGCACAATCCATATGAGAGGTGGCCCTTCAATTTCAATCAAGAAAAAAAAACAAAAAAACCCTTTGTCCTTTGAAATCCTTCGTCCATCTGACAATAATAAACTAAAAAATAATCATGAACAGATGAAATACCAATAAAATGTGCTATATAAGTTTACTGTCTATAGTGCCACCCAATGATGAACAATATCACGAACCTACATGATGAAGCAAACTGCTCAGATGTGGCTTGGGGAATGCAGATATTTGACTCAAGTCATGAGAATTTCATATATTTAAAAAAATGGTCATTTGGCCCTACAGGGTATGGGAATTATAACACTGCGAATGTTACATTCATGTTCAGCAAAATAGAATTACTTTTCTCTGATTAAGAAGCCAATTTCCATTTTTGTGAAAACAAAATCTTATTTTGAGATGCAAAAATGTGTCTCCATGATTCGCCAACACCACCAAAATCTTGTCAGTTATTTGCCTATCTTGTAAGATCATTATACCCAAATTTCATGGAAATCAAACACGTTGTTCAGAAGATATGATGTTACACATGTTTACCTGCATTCATGTCTATAGCGCCACCTAGTGATGACCAAATGCCACGAAAAACAAGCGGGTGAAATCTAAAGCCCTAGGAAGATGGCACATAAGAGTTCAATGGAAAAAACTTTAATCATGATAAATGAGAGTTTTCATTTAAATGGCAATTTGGTTCGCACCGAAAGGGAATTATCCTGTCGGCAATCCTATATTTATGCTTGGCAACCTAGAATAGAACAGTTTTTAAATATTTCTCCAAGCGAATTGGTGAATTTTCATTTCACGAAAAACTTTTTTTTTGAGACGCAAAAAACTTGCCTTTATAATTATGCCAGCTACACCAAAACCTTTTCAGCACATTGACTATCCTTCAAGACCGTTGTAATAAAATTTCAAAGAAATCAGACAAGGCGTTCAGACGAAATCGTCAGAGAAAGGTTTACCATGCTCTGACTACAACGTCACCTAGTGGTGAGCAGCGGGTATCGAAACACAACCAGACAAATTGTCCAGGCCTAAGGAGATAGCACATCAAGTCTGACCCGAAAATATTTAACGGTTTCAGAGATATTCACGTTTAAAGTCGCGGCGGCGGCGGATCCGGCGGAGCCGTTTCTCATGAAAACATAAGAGCATCCACTTTGTGGAAATGCTCTAATTAGCAAGAGAAAGTAAGGGGAACCCTAAAGCTTTCTTCAAATACGCACGGCCCAAGATGAAGACAAAGTCCTCGGTTCCCGATCTGGTCGACGAAGATGGTGTTAGCACGAAAAACGACTCTGAGAAAGCAGAAGTACTCAATAGTTATTTTTCATCTCTGTTTTTTTCAAGTGAGGACACAACTAATCTACCTGAGTTTGCAGCGAGAGGCTTCAACGATATTCTAAGATGCCCATTTTAGCAAAAGAGATATATTGGAAAAACTGAATTCCCTGAAAACTAGTAAAAAACCGGGCCCTGATGGCCTACATCCACGTCCACTACGTGAAGCAAGTAGTGAGCTAGCCAAACCACTCCACATCATATACAGGAAGTCCCTGGATGCTGGAGAAGTTCCGAAGGAATGAAAGTTCGGCAACATAACTTTTATTTTTAAAAGTGGCAAAAAACACATGTGTAGCAATTACAGACCGGTCAGTCTAACTTCAGTGGTTTGCAAAATCTTCGAACAGGTTCTGTGAGACTGTGTCATGTCACACATATTGGAGAATAACCTGCTATCAGAATGTCAACATGGATTTATTCAGGGGAGATCCTGTATGACCCAACTTATTGAAATGATGGACATATGGACCAAAATTATTGACTCTGGAGGTTGCATCGACTGTGTGTTTCTAGATTTCCGCAAAGCTTTCGATTCTGTCCCGCACGCTAGACTTCTTAAAAAACTTGAAGGTTATGGAATACGAGGAAAACTGCTCGACTGGATCGAAGATTTCTTGAGTGAGCGAAAACAGTGTGTTGTGGTCAACGGAGCCCAGTCTTCGACAGCTGATGTCCTTAGTGGTATTCCCCAAGGTAGTGTGATGGGACCAGTGCTATTCTTAATATTCATAAATGATTGACCAGATGTCGCTCATTCCATTATTAAGCTGTTTGCAGACGATGCTAACGTTTTTCGTTGCATCAATTCTCTTGAAGACTGTGATGTTCTCCAAAGTGACCTTGAAAGACTCGAGAACTGGACCGATGATTGGCTTTTGAAGTTTAACCCTGTGAAATGCAAACTAATGCATATCGGTTCCAAAAATGAACACTCAGACTACTACATGTCGCACGAGGGAGAAAGAGTAAAGCTTACCAAAACAGACACGGAGAGAGATCTTGGTGTCTTGATAGACACAAATCTGCATTTCGATTAACACTGTGAAAAGGCAGCAGCTAAGGCAAACAGAATTCTGGGTCTGATACGTAGATCTTTCACACATTTAGATAAAGATTCTATGTTACGGCTGTATACTTCTTTGGTGAGACCTCATCTAGAGTACGGGACCGTTATCTCTGCACCTATTCACAAGAACAGTTTTATGATTCTCGAAAATGTCCAACGTCATGCCACAAAGCTTATTGGTGAAATGAAAAACCGGCCATACGAAGATCGCCTCCGTGCCATAGACCTCCCAGGCTTGTACTATCGCCGCATCAGAGGAGATATGATTGACGTGTTCAAGTACCTACACGATATGTACATGGTTTCGGAGTTACCCTTCGTTTTGGACAGCACATCAAGAACAAGAGGATACAGCCTCAAAATAGTGAAAAATCGTGCCTGTAAAGCAGTGCGACACAACTTCTTCAGCAACCGAGTTTACAACCGATGGAATTTATTGCCAGAAACTGTGGTCTCTGCTCCATCTGTAAATTCTTTTAAAGCCAGGTTTGACAAACACATGCAGGACTATCGGTACGTCCAACAGCCAGTGCACGACATGTTTGCAGCAAACGCAGTACAGTGAACCACCGATCTGCAACAGGCCTTGTTGGCCTACAAGGCAGAAGAGGATGTGTGTATGTATGTATTTTATGTGAGTATGTAGGCACTGGCACAGGGATATAATAAACAAAACTCATTTTCTAAAAATCGTTCCTAGAGACAAGTTTCTGATGGTTTTAAAAGGCTGCTATAGTTTAGCTTATGCCATGGCAGTAAATCGTAAATTTCAGTCACCAACCTGTGTTAGAGGATATAGTTTACTTCGGACGAGTAAGTCGCGTAAACTCTTATTCTTTCTGTAAGCTATGATTGGCTTCAGATTGAGTGGCTGCCTCAGTTTAGGTTGGAGATTCTGATATTCCTCCTTTAGCATACGAGCGGCTTCAACATATCGCCTGCTGTAGGGAATCACAAAAGGTATTATCTCCCGTTTAGACTGTTTACCTGGATCGATATTCATGCCGAAAGGATATCGTGTTTGTAAAGTTTTGATCCAAAATGTTTCGCGTATCGCTCTTAGATCGTCAGTCTCTTCCTGTGTGGTGAGAGTGGAAATTTGTTCAATAGGCATGATCTGAAAGTGTTCCTTGAGGATGTGTCCTGGGAGATTGAAATGGTCGTTAACCGGACCGTCGTTTTCGAGAAAAATATCAGATTGATGACGCGTGGCTCGTTCCCTAAATGTCCTTTTTGTTTCACCGATATACTGTTTAAGACACTTTTTACACGTAATGAGATATATTACGTTGACCGAGTCACATGTGAGATGGTCTCGTAGTTGATATTTGTTTCTCGTTTGTTCACTTTTGAAGTATGTTCGAGTCGCGATGAATGCATCAAGTTTACATCGACCTTTTAGGCATTTTTGAGTTTGACCATCGCCGACGTTGGGGCGATTATGTTTGATCCTAACGGGTTCAGACCTACGGTTGTCGTCTGAGGGTTATATTGTGATCTCTCGGAGGGTGTTCGATTTGATTCGACGTAGGAAACGAGCTGAATAGCCTCTAGGTGGCAATGCTTGGAATAATACTTAACAAGACTGATTGAAATTTTGGAGATTGCTAGAATTTCGGTGAAATCGGATGATTTGTGATTTGATTATACCCTTAAACATATGAGGAGGATGAAACGACTTGGCATGGAGAAGTTCATGTGTCAGTAGGTTTGAAAAATACCTTGTGATCTAAATATCCAGTATTGGTAAACCCGGGACCTTTGTAGACTGTGACATCCAAATAATCAATAGAGGATTCGTGAACTACTGCTTCTAATTTTATATTGGGATCATGGCTGTTCAGAATGTCAATAAATGGCCCAAGATCTTCTCTAGGGTGATCCCAAAGAAGAAAAATATCGTCCAGAAAACGGAGGTACAAGAGGGGTTGTTTGTCGCATTTCCTTAAAGCCTCTGTTTCCCACTGAGCTACGTAAATAGATGCGAAGTTTGGACTAAACCTTTTCCCCATAGCACATCCACTGACCTGTTGATAGATTTCTCCATTAACTCAAAATTGTTTCCTTTAAGACTAAGTTCCAAAAGTTCAAGAATTTCGTCATCTGGTCTTTTAGGATCGGGAAACTGTTGAAAAGCGGTTTTGATCGAACGTATCCCACCATCTATATCAATATTGGTATACATTGATTCAATATCCATAGTGACTAGAAGAGAGCATTCGGAGGAACGTTGATTTGGGATAATTTTGCAAGAAAATCCTCGGTGTTTTTTAGATAACTAGGGTGCCGGTTAGCAATTGGTTTGAGGTGATAGTCAATAAATTCGGAAATGTGGTAAGAGTCAGACCCACAATCAGAAACAATAGGTCGGCCCGGCGGGGTAAACTCATCAGTCCATTTTTCAATCGGCTTGTGGATCTTCGGCAAAATGTAAAAATGTCTCATTTTTGCTTCATGTTTCTTAAGGCCAGATACTTTAACTGTTTGTCGGAAATAATTTGTTTTTCTTTTAATTGGACCAAAATTTGAAGAAATCTGACAAAATTTTGAGGCCATATTTCTTTGTTTAGTTTTTTGTAATGCCTAGGATTATTAAGCAGACGCTCGGTTTCTTTAATGTAATTTTCTCTTGACAAGATAACAGTAGCAGAGCCTTTGTCTGCAGGCTTAAGGACTATGTTTCTATTGTGACGTAATTTAGATAGGGAGCGGCGTTCCGAAATAGACAAATTTTGGTAATTTCCAAACCTACCACTTGCTAATAAAGCCTGAACTCTAGTTGAAAGATTATCTACAGCTTTTGGAATTTCAGGATCGACGTTCTCCCGGAATTAGCCGTGAAGAGTTCTTTTTCTCCGACAGAGTTTCTATAGCGATCAGCCAAGCGAAGTTTATTTTTGAAAGGTATGATAATTTCGTATCCCTTGGTCTCCATATGTGCATCCATGCCTGTGCTGGGTTTGGGAGTAGGCACAAAAGAGAGACCGTGGCTGAGCAGGGAGTGATCAGATGTGGTTAGTACAAGACTATTGGCTAGGTTAACTATGCTAGTTCCTAAGCCAAAATTAGGGCGGCACGTGCCCTCTCCCAAATTATTGTATGGAGCCAGTGTTTATACAGATAGTTTGCTGTATCTTCAGTCCAGTGAATGTTGTCGTCGCCGACAGAAAAGAATTCAGGGTCAATTTTCTTAATAATTTCCAAATGCCTAATGTGCTCAGCATTTTTGTTTAGAGATTCTATACAATGACATTCACTGGCTGGTAGAAGGTCCGAAACTTGGAGCTCGATAAAATACAATTTTGCGTGGGGAAAGCTTTTTGGATCGAACTCATCATTAAACTCATTTCTTGTTCAGCAAATGGTGGCTCAAGTTGTTTGTTATTTACTCCAATGTTTAGTAGATTTTTTTGGGGCTGCGAAGACCCGTGGCGATAATGGCTAGCCATATTTCGAAAATGTGTGAACTGGGCACCAGGATAACATTCGACCTGAACATCAGGGTGTGGTTCTAGATTAATCAGAGAAAGAATCGAAGCAGCCCAAAGAAGGACATTTTTGGTGACTTTTGGGATGCGCCAGTTCATTTTTGCCTGTCTGTCAGAAACAGTGTGCCTGAATTGATAGAATTTTGAATTTTGAACACGGCGATATGGTGTACGAAAACCGGCCGTTGGGGGCGATTTTGCGGTGTCAGCATAGAACTTAGTACTAGAGACACCCGGGTTAGTTGGATCAGGTGTGTTAGATGACGAGTTAGAAGGGCGATTAGGCTGAAGAGAGTTACATGTAGATAACCGAGTAGGGGTGGATGCGACCGAAGGGAGGTTATAAGTAGGAGGATGTAGAACACGTGGAGATGGGGAATGCGACTTAGCAGCATGTGTCAAACTGGGCGAGGTTGGCAATGCTGATAAGTCAACAGGCGGAGACGGAGACCGTGTGCTTGTAGAAGGCCGAGATGCCGAAGGAGTGGTAGTTGGCTGACGAACTATACCCGAACGATTCTCCGACACCGTGGGGTCGAGGTCTGAAATAAATTTCCGAAAGGCCGAGATAGTGGTTTCCGTCAATTTGGCTTTATGATTTTGTTTCCCCCATTTTAAGGCGTTAGAAATAGCAGTGTGATCAATAGTTTATTGAGCTGCCTCGCTAAATCCCATATTGTACATGTAAGCAGCGTTTTGTTCGGGTTTTCTTTTACATTTTTGCTTCTAAGCGCCCAGACCTATATTTTATAGCAGACGACTGATTCGTTTAACACTTGACAATTCAGCTTTCCATTAAAGTCTATTATCGTAATTGTCGCCAACCAACATTTTGAATCTCCAATTATAAAGGCAACCAGCAGAGCAGAAGGACGATGGATGCAAGCTACTTTATTCAGAACAGAAACCCAACTATTAACTCTTTCCCCCACATAAGCGGGTTTTGACGATTTGTATAGATCCCCATGTAGCGTGTTTTGACGAGTGTTCGCCTAACCCATGAAGACGGATTTTGACGAGTCACTCGAGTTCCCACGTGGTCGAGTATTCTTGCAATTTTTGGCGTTTACTTTGTGTAAAAGCTAATTAAAACTATACATTTTCAGAAAGCCAAAATTTCAATAAATCTGACTATATGGACTGTTGGTATGTTTTATGGTAAGGGTAAAATGAAATCTGTAGAGAAACAGAAATAATCGATGAAAAATACGCGATTTGACACCAAATTTGTTTCGTGTGCTCCAAGCCAAACGTTCGAAAAATAATAAAATCTGCTTCCAAATTCCTGAATATTTCACGTAACGCGAGCATAAACTACCAAAGTATCTAACCTTGATGACTAGCTCGTCAAATCTGCCCATTTGAGTTTATTTTATATATTTTACCGGGACCTGCGGTCTTCGCAGTAAATGTTTTAGTCGCCATTCTTTCTCAGCCGGCCTTCTGTCGACAGTGACCATAACGACCGAGTCACCACGTGACCTCTTCCTCCAATCACGCCGGGCCGCGCTCAACCTTGGCCAATCAGTGAGCTGAGTTACTTTCACCTGATGAATATTTATTACCGTCTTTATTCTCTTGTACGGAAGGTATATCGGATTAAAAGAGTTATAGTTAGTTCTACACCTGCCATCTTGTGATGTCACTGCCAAATCCCGATCCTACAGAGAATTAGCTTTACGATGGTATACGGAAACATGCGAATGGTAGCCGGAAAGTAGGAAGAGAACGCTGCAAAACGTAGCTAAAATGCGACAATTTCTTCGCCTTTTTTCGTGATTTCCAACAGAAGTAAAGCAGACATAACACATTTTCTCACAAGATTACTTATTTTTAGAATAAATGTTGCTGATATTGGTATAAAACGTGAACAAATTACGTAGAATGGGTCCGTGGGAGACCACTGGTAAATATTTCTCCACATGACATGGGACATAAAACGGGATATTTTACATCGCTGGAGAAGTATGAAAATTTAAATGAGTCCATGGGTTGAAGACCTACGCCATTACAAATCTATTATGGGCCGGAGAGAGAAAATTCCCCACAAATCTATAGGGGAAAGAGTTAAGGCAAGGTTTACTGATAATTTTATCCACACAGGCCACTCAAAATCCTCCCTCCCTACCCAGATTTATTTTAAAAAATGATGCTAAACAGGAATTTTTTTTAACCGACCAGCCTAAAGGTTTGCTTATACTTTCCATTCGGGCCGAGGGGTAAAAACATCACATACATACTCCCACGTGAGATCATATTTCAAATAATCTGTGGAATTTATTGAATTAACATAATAACCGGAAACAACTGAGCAGCTTTGTTTGGGAAGCCTTCCGAGCAAATCCACTAAACAAGCTAAACGTGAGGGGAATGGCTTACATATTAACAATGAATATATTCAGTAATATCTGCCCGCGTTGACCATGCCATGTTAGAACAGATGACTGACGATGTATCTTCAACATGCATGGGCCAAGGTCATATTCAGTTTATCAAGCCAATTTCTACGTTCCAACTTCGAACTTCCTATATCTGCCCCCCCCCCCCTTCAATGTTCAAAGAACTTATAAATAGACACGAGACGTCACTGACCTCAAAAACATATGAATTTCGAAATGTGTCGTAGAAGAGCGTTATTGATTGGCTGACCTATATTAGTGGGCTAATACAAACACCATATTAGGAGGAATGACGCCGCTACTTGAGGATGATGTCACTCTACTCACAATCGGTGTGTAGGTTCTGATTGGTTCGTCGAACGTTCCTAGGTGAAATTTACACCTCGAATTTTGAACACTGAAGGGGGTCAGATAAATCAAGGCAGGTTCGAAGTGGGTTCGAAGTTAATGGCCAAGTTTATCCTAAAATCAGAAATCTGAAAGAAACAATTTTCAGACAGATCATTTCCATTACTTTCCGGGATTTCACGTATCTGAGGTCACATCCGCAAGTTTGTCGATCAAACTTCCAACATTCCAGTTCATATCAGTGTATGTTTCGTCACCGGGAGGTGCAGATCCGTGTGTATAAGCATGCTCTTTCAAGTGGGATATTTGAGAAAATTGTTCTCCACAAATGGTACATAAGTGAGGCTTTTTACCCGAATGAATCATTTGGTGGCGTTTCAAGTGAGACACTCTGGCAAAGCTCTTTCCACAAATGTCACATAGGTGAGGCTTTTGTGCTTCGTGAACGTGCTGCATATGTTCATCAACCTGGCTCTGTAGCCTGAACATCTTTCCACATATGGTACATGGATATGGTTTTTCTCCTGTATGGATGGTACTGTGTAGTCTCAGGGCAGAGGGCTTAGGAAACTGTTTGCCACACTCCTCACAGGTGTGAAGATTTCCTGTGTGTCTCCTGGAGTGTACACCAAGAGAATGTTTTCTTCGGTACCTAAGACCGCACACAGCGCATGCGTATGGCTTCTCGTCGGTCTCATTCGTCAGAGGCATCTGTTCCTTCTGTTCCAGTGCCTCTTCTCGAGATCGACTTTTCGGCCCAAACCGTGTCTGCTGTATCTTGACACAGTGAGTTTTGTGGTTTCTGGCTGGCGAGTCTTCGCTCTTGTTTGGAAAACCTCCGTGACTGACTTCTGGAAATGAATGTTTAACAGTTTCACAATATTCTGGAATAGACGCCTTCAATGTCACAATTGTGTTGTCTTTGTTGCCAGCGCTATCGGCGTTAGTACCAGAGCCACTGACGATCAGACCCTCAGTATCGCTCACTCTCCTATCATCAACTACAGGTACCCAGTGATCGCGGTTCACATCATTACCATTGTTACTATCTTCAGTTAATTCCTCAGAACTTTTGTCACCGAGATCCTCGTGTTCCTTCTCATTATCTACTACATCATCTTGAGTGACAACAATATTGGCTCCGATATCATCAACGCCCAGATAACTGTTCTCAACGTTATAAGTTTCCCCAATTAATTCAATCTTATCTGTTCCGCCAATCTCGTTCCCTGTAATCATTTCCGCCTTAACTTTTTCCGCGGGTTGAGCATCCACAGACGTAGGGCTAGTCGTACTTAAGTCAATAGGATGCAAATGTGTTTGCATATGTAACCTGATCGAAGATTGTGTAGAAAAACCTATTCCACACTTCCAACATATGCAGGAGAACGATACTACATTGTTAACTTTAGTGATTTGGATTTTCATTCCGGTTTCTGTGAAGACACATGTCCGCAATTCCATAGAAAACAACTCTGTTTGACTTCCTTCCATGCCGCCACATGGATCGAAGGTCATTGGAGCTTCCATTTCCATCGTATCGTTTTAGTGGAGCTCCTGTTTTGGTTGGCTGAAGATAAAAAGAAAACGAAAAAATTATTCGGATCTAGTGTTGTAGGTCCTATATATATATTCCCAGATTCCGTTATTATGCACATACGCTGTCTCTTGTCCCGACTACTTACCCATCTTAATCGCTCATCACGAATGTTACCTTCATCAGAGCAACGATCCTTAATGTATGCGAGACCCATTGATATGCAAAATAACGCGCAACAAATGTAACGCGAATAAATGTATTCGACCTAAACAAGTCGTTAATTTCCAGTGGAAATAAGCGTGGATTAATGATCAGCGATACCAATTTCATATTTTTGGAACATCCCGAGGTCTTGCTGGCATCAATGAAAACGTCTTCATATTTCAAGTTAAATACTACACTAGTTGGTTGGTTGGTTGTTTGAAGTTCAACGTCGCACTTAACCTTATTGGTCACACGGCGACGATGACCCAAACAAACATACTCTAGCAAAACCCTAACCCCAACAAAAACCTAACCAAAACTACAAAAAAAATTGAATTTTGAATTTTGAAAATTAGACAGACACTGATCACAATGGATGGTCAGAGAGTCTAATTTGTTTGGTACTTTAATCTACCTCCTATGCCAGACAAACATGGTACAAACCATGCTGCCCTAAGCTGGAGGGCTAACTACTACACTAACGTTCCGTTATCACCTGTAGTGTTCGACTTGGTTATGCGAAGATGCAGGAGAAAAATAAGAGTAGTTTTGCCAAAGTATAGGAGAAATATAGAAATTTTCTTAATAAAATATAGGAAAATATAGGAAATAAAGGAATGTAGGACAGGCCACTACTACATTGTATTTTCCAAACTTGGTAGTTTTCTGGTAATCAAATGATTTCCATTGAACGTGGTCATAGTGGTGGTGATTGAGGAGACCTGTTCTGCTGCTTGGTTCAACGAAGAGGGATTTAACTGCTTTCATATTTACAAAAATTTTGTATGCAATGTACTTTAACTCATTTCAGAGCATTGGTGAAAGTTTTCATGAGAAAAAGTCAAAATATAGCAAATATAGGAGATTTTGAGGAAAATATACGGACTAAAAAATATAGGAAATATAGGAGGCCCAGGCATGGCGATGGTAAATTAACCCTACTAGGCATGGAGTTGTGTGAGGCAGGGGGATAATGCGATCTCTGATAATCCGTCTACAATTCTGATATATACTAAACATACAATTTCATAATTTACCAAATTTTGAAGTTGTGAATAAACAATGCCTGTTATCATTCAGCAGTCGGCGATCAGGGAATGTTTCCATTGTAGGTGGGGTTTCAGGAATGTTTCCTTTGTGGATGAATATTCAGAGAAAGTTCCATTGGAGTTACAGAGAAGATTTCCAGATTTTGTTCTATTGTAAGTTGAGTTTCAGAAAATATTTCTGTAGTGGGTGGAATTCCAGAGAATGACTTTATTGTAGACATGGTAGGTGGGGTTCCAGGTAAATGTTTATAATGTATATGGAGTTACAGAGAATCTTTCTGTTGTAGATGGAGTTTTAAGATAATTTTTCTATTGTCATGATTGTAGGCAATGTTACAGATAATATTCCTATTGTAGATCTACATGTATGAAGTTTCAGAGAATGTTACTATTCTATGTGGAGTTTCAGAGAAATGTTTCTATTGCAAATGAGGTAACATAGAATGTTGCTAGTGTATATGGAGTTTTAGAGAATTGTTCTATTGTAGATGCAGTTAAAATGCACAAATGACAGATTTCATATTAAAAGGGGGCCCAAATGTGTCCCCTTTCCATAAAAACTAAACTTTCATTCTTGTACACTTTAACTGTGTTATGTGAAGATTAGTTGTCTAAAGTTTAGATTTTAACAAATTTGAAGATAATTCCTGCATTACTGCAAATTCTGGAAGATGTTTGCTTTCACCCCTCTAGACAGTAAGGAAAATAGACCACTAATCTGGACTGACCCTATATGCTCTCATTCAAGCATCATACCAAATGAAATTTGAGCAAAAACATTATAAAGTGTAAGTATATACTTGAAACATGCCAATGACATTTAAAAAATACAGGTGATGCCATTTTGGGAAAGAAGAAAGAATTATGAATGCCAAAAGTAGGTGTGGACAGACACAAGTTTTTGTTTAAAGTTACCTGTATATGAACTTGATATACATGTATTAGATGATAACAGCAGTCTGTAATATTGATTTTTGTGGCTAATTCATCAGTTTATAAGATGTCCGTCTGAATGTAACATTAACACTGTCATGTTAATTGCTAACGTTACACATGTCTATCCACTTGTGTAACGTTAGCAATGAATGACATATATGATAAAAAGTGTTGTATTTGCATTATCATTACAGGGTTCCTACCCTTTGTGAAAGACAAAATTCCAGGACTTTTCCAGAACTTTTCCAGGTCCATACTACATTTTTCCAGGACCTTTAACTGAACTTTGCTGGACACTTTTTAACGCCTTTTACCATGTTTCATCCATCAAATTCAACTATGTACTTCGGAATGAAATGAATATGTATTTCAACTATCACGTTTCATACAGATCTGACTAGATCGAAGAATAAATTCAGTTTGTTAGAAAGAAATTCAGTAATTAATTGCGGCCGATATTTTGTGGGAAGGGTGGACAAGAAAATTCAAGCACTTTTCCAGGACTCTTTACAAATATTGTCAGAATTCAAGGATTTCCAGGTCCTGGAATATATTTTCTCAGAATTCAAGGAAATCAAGAAAATCCAGGAACCGTATGAACCCTGTATCAATTTGTCTGATACTACATGTACATGAAGATAATAGAGCTTGGAAATAATCCATCGGGTTTTCACCATTGTAAATTCTGGCAGTATGTGAAAATCTTTGAAATAGGCATGTCTGTCTGTCCACTATGTCCGTCCACATACAACGTTAGCAACAGTAATATCCAATTTTTAATAACCCATATTTCGGTTAATAAGCATTTAACATGTTCAAAAGAAATATCCCCTTGCTTCCTTTCCAAAATCATCTATATATCTTTCCAAAAATCTGCCTATTTCAAAGATTATTTTTATTTACTTTTTAAATATTGTGGTTGATTTTATATGTTTTTCTCAACCAACATCATTAAAAGTATAAGATGATAGTGTTTGTATGATACCGCTGACCAAATTCCAGAGAGGTGCTCTCTGGACAGTACAGATGTGGATGGACAATAGTGGGAATTGATCCAGATATTGCATTTCATCATTTGGCTTTGTTGTACACTAAAATGATTGCAGTTGAACTTTAAATCAAAATTCCACCCCATATCAATATTTTAGAACATTTCAATGCTGAAAACAATGCTGAAGATATAATATATTCTATGGCATGGCAATTTGGACTACAAGGAGAGTGGACCTTTTTCTGTCCAACAACACAGCAATTCAATATACTCTTATAAAATTATTTTGAAAAGTTTTTTCTGTATATTGCAAATATTTTATGATAAGCTGATATCTACAATCCATATACTTTCATTTAGTATGAAACTCAGTATGAAAGAGTTTCACTAAATTTAGGGTTTGAGAAAAAAATAATGTTTTTGGTCCACTTTATTATGATACATGTACCTGTCAACTGGTAAATTTCAAGCGTCTGGTCCGTCATTCACAATTCAGCCATCGTCCATTAAAGAATATCCGCGTCCATAATCCAAAGACCTATTCCATATTTCATATAACAGCATTAGCACCAAATTCAAAAAGACAATCATAGTATACCTAAACACAGGCTAGTTTCCTGCAAGAAAGAAGCGGTCAACAGTTTTCAATGATACCGGCAAGACATCATGATGTTCCAAAAATATCAAATCTACATCGCTGATCAGTATTCTTAATCCATATGTGATATTCGTTGTGAAGTCTTCAAAAAAGCATGCAACAGGCTGCAAACAATTTTGACTGTGCCACTTTTCGGCCTCCTGTAGCAGAAGAGTTCTTCGGAGCAATCTCACCCGTTTTTGTATCATAAGTAACAGACTGTAGTAACAGTTTCTTACCCCTGTGGCCAGCCATTGTCATTTCGGTAAAGTTCGTGAATGTTCATAGTACTTGACAAACACGGCTACAGCAAACTTACCCGACTACAAGCAAACTTTCAAGGTATGTTGATAAAAATTTAGTGATTTATGCTATTCATATGACACAACAAGTTCTGATAAAGGGGCCACCACTACAGGACGTCTGGACAAAACGCTATACTACCAGCCCAAACATTCTGTTTACGGGGCTAGGCTAGGCCCTACAGGCCAATCACAGCCTGGTTGACACACGCTGACTAACCCTATGTGTACTGTGTACGGGTGACGGTAGCAAAAATCTTAGTCAAGTACCAAGACTCTGATCTGTTATCAGAGTCATGCTGCGTGATCTCCCTTGTGTCAATGAGGTAGATAAACAACATGGGAAACAGACCAGAAAATTACATTCACTCGCCCCAAATCCCCACTATCGTAACATATGGTATCTGCGGGTTAGAATGCCACCAATATTCTTAGTCACAAACACTTACTTGCACTTCAACTGCGGCAGACAACAAAATGAAGTGAGAGCCGAGAAGGCGACTGCCATGTCAATCTTCTTCTCTCATCAAACATGCTGACTTCATACAAGTCTTTTTTAAAAGCGATCCGTTCAATTGTGCCCGTGGGACTAAATATAGAACTTCGAGCAGGCCAACACGTGTATAATATTCGACGCTCACAAACCACGAGACAGTGCCACACACTTTTCAAGCCCACTTGGTCCCACGGGTAAAATTTGACGGGGTCGCTTTTACAGAAGTCTTGTATGTTGTCGGCACGTTTGAGTGGGGGAGAAGATCGACATGGCAGTCGCCTTCTCGGCTCTAACTTCATTTTGTTGTCTGCCTCAGTTGAAGTGCAAGTAAGTGTTTGTGACTAAGAATATTGGTGGCATTCTAACCCGCAGATTATCAAATATGTTACGATGGGTTCGTTACGATAGTGCGGATTTGGGGCGAGTGAATGTAATTTTCTGGCCTGTTTCCGACGTTGTTTACCTACCTCGTTGACACATGGGAGATCACACGGCATGACTGAATGTGATAACAGATCAGAGTCTTGGTACTGGACTACAAAAATCCCTGTTTTGGGTTTTTTTTTTTTAGTTTGTTTTGTTTTTTTTGATGGAACACGGGTACGTCGAACTGACGTCCCCACACCGAGTATAGCTGATTAAATAGCTAAACAGACACTATGCGAATAATACAAACCGAGTTTCTATCCAGCAACCAGAGATTGATTACAACTGATCTAATTATCCAAATGATCCTTGATCCTTGATCCAAGTGCCGATGGCACGCGAAACTCTAGTATAACTACGAACCACTCTTGTACTACACACACTAGTAAGTCCACAATGTACTATGAAACGAACCGTGCTGACTTTGTTCTCGCTTCTGAGGACGAAACGCGCTGTAAACTTTACCTTTCACCAAAAATTAGGAGCAGAAACGGATACGGAAATGTCCTGATACCGCATTCAGGGCAGAGTTACTTCCCTTCACACATGCTTCATGACCGATGTCGCGTTGCCAAAGTTCTACCATATAAATGACAATAATACAGAACAGTTGATGGTACACGGCAAGTCTATTAATAACCCCTACATCTACTGAAACGAGCCTGGCCGGGCAAACTGTATTTTATCTGGAACGGTTACCGTGCCTTCTACAATAAATTGTGAACATTAGCTACAGATAGGTTTGACATTGCATTAATCACCCGAATTAGAAATAGAAGACACACTTTACGTTTATAAGAAGAACATTAAAAAAAAAAAAAAAAACCCAGATCCGCTCTCCTTTCAGTTTGCGTAAACTCAATATAGCAATTTGAAGATGCAGAATAAATAAGTGTGCACTTTTTGTCGGGTTTACCAAGGGTAAACCCTACATTAGTATCACTTTTCAGTTTTTCTTTTTTCTTCTGCACATGTGTAGTTTTGATCTCCTGCCCGGAGACTGTTCTCATTTGATGCCCCTTACAGCACTAATAAAAACATATCGTTCTGACAGTCATACGTATTTGCAATGCACGGTAGCAAGTGCATTGAACGTGATAATTTGGACATTATCGCAGTAAATTTTATCTTTCCAATTTCTTTTAAGACCTGCCTTTCCAATCTATTTTATGCGCTATCATTTGTTACGGCGGTAAGGGTCATTCTCCACGGTCCATCTCCATTCTAACGGAAACATGGTAATGAGATAATTGTGTAGAAGCGCGGATAAACTCAGGCAGTTCTGCATCATTTTCCACCCGCTGTTGATCAGATCTATCGTTGTTCAGATCAGGAAGTTCGTCTTTGAGCAGTGAGTGTTGTTAAGTTTATTGTTTATCACAGATACTTAGTTCTCTATAATGTAGACAAATTCGTAATTTTCTGATAATCAAAGTTGTGCATTAACGACCTGCCTGTGTGGCGAGTGACACTACACCGACCGGCGACAGTGACCGTCCAGTTTGAAGAAGATTTTTTTGCAGGAAATAAAAGACCGTGGAGTTGACATATCTGGGGGTGTTAAAGGTGAAACAGTCTTGGAGCTGAAGCAATCTTGAGTTGAATCATTTTGTTGAAAACAGGAGTTGAAACTGGTATTGAAAACAGGAGTTGAAACAGGTGTTGAAAATAGGTATTGAACTGAAAGAAATAATTTGAGCCATACACAGTAAACCATTGCATATAACAAAATGGGAGTTTCTTTGGAACAGTATAGACTTTGCATCGGCAAACTCAATATTATTTGCCACTCTATAAAAAGTAAGTTATCACAGCTTATGCTTCTAATTATCTATGCATTTCTACATTACTAATTTACTTTATCACAAACGTCACAGTGAATACCCCTCTAAGTCTAATGCACGTAAACCCGACATCAGTACTTTAAGTACTTTGATTATTTCTGTCTTTGCACAAAAATAAAAGCAAAAACGAAGAATGAAATTGAACGATTCAATTATCAATTTTTTATTTTTGTTTTTGAAAATGACGAAAAAAAACAAAAAAACTGACGTTTAATTTTCAATATATATATTTTTTTGGGGGGGGGAAGGAAATGAATTTGAATTGTTAAGTGTTGCACGGGTCGACCTGTGCAACCTTTTGCAACTCAATTAAAAAAATTTGTTATTGATAAAACAAAATTGAAATTTGAAAATTGACTGTCAATTATCAATTTTCATTTTTTTCCCCTCTTTGATCGGTTATCGTTTTTGCTCTATGTTTGTGAAAAGAGAGAAATCAAAATACAAATTGCAACATTTAGCCATGCTACATTCTCAATCTTGCAAGGGAACGTTTGATTCACATTGGCGCTTGCGCGTGGTCTAATCAGTGCTACCCACAAAAGTGGGCTTTCTAATATTTACGAGCGAGCAACTATCTCAATGGGGCATAACAATACCCCAACCACAACGGGATTTCCGCCCGAGCAGCACACCGCCGGAAGTGACATCGTATGTACCTGGTAGTAAAATATAGTAAAAGCAAGGTTTGTCGAACGTTCCAAATCTGTATTATACACTGTAAAAAGAATGTGTTTTGAAACACGACTTCATGGTTTGAGAAAACCAGGTTTCGGTATTTCAAAACACTGCAGCTTGGTTTTAAAACTTGTGTGTTTCGAAACACCGATGTTTGGTTTTCCGACAACTTGACGGTTTACAAGCCACTCCTTCTGGAATTTTGAAACACTATAGTTGGGTTTGAAGACCGACGTGTTTCAAAAAACAACTTCTCGCTTTCCCGCAAACTAATCCGAGTGTGTCGAAACACCACAAAATGAAATTCAGTTTTTCAAGAAACTGACACGTACCGGTGTGCTGC
This sequence comes from Hanleya hanleyi, assembly GCA_036873755.1. NCBI lineage: Eukaryota > Metazoa > Mollusca > Polyplacophora > Lepidopleurida > Hanleyidae > Hanleya > Hanleya hanleyi. The sequence goes on from JAVTVY010020350.1 coordinate 30,176, forward strand.
AGTAGAGTGTCCTGGTGACCAATGTCCCATAACCTATATTTACTGTAGGCGAACACTGCCTCCCCTCCCCCCATCATGCCCATATTTGAGCGAATGGCGAGGAGTGTCCTCTACCTGGGTTAAAAGATACGAACCGGACACTCTATGCTCACGGACACTCTTAGCCTCCACACCAGTATCCAGCAAACTTGAAAAAACGGTGGGGTGATGTGGGGAGTTGGGTGGGGTGGAGTCAAAAGATTGAAAAGGTAGACGTTATTTGCAGCCGTTGTGGTCAATCTGGTTGTGATTATTTTCAGAAAACATTTCTTTCTGATTAGGTACGCATTGAATATCATCAACTGCACCATGCAAACATTAACAGCATTGAACACGTTGATCACATAAGGAAGATTGAGACCAAAGAGCACCACAGGCACAGTGGAAGCAATTCAACATTGGGGGTGCCAAATCGGGGATGGGACCGAGAAGGAAATTTTGAAAATTTAGCCTTCATTTTACGCAATCTGGCGCATGTTCAGGGAAGATCTTAGGCTGAGAAAATGTTCACAATTTTCGCCTTCCTATCTTCAAAAAGCAAGGTTTTCAAAATCCCATTTTCTGCTCTCCAAACACCATTTTTAGGGGTACGGAATACGTACCGATACCAGAGTTTCAAACACTTGTGTTTTAAAACCCCGCAATGTGTGTTTGAAAACGCGTCGTGTTGTTCGAAACACTATATTTGACGCACAGAAACACCGATACAACGATTTCAAACACTGGTATTTTGAAACCCCATAACGCGGATTTGGACGTTTATTCACCCATTCCCAAGTTTGATCTATCAAAAATGATATACTGTGTCACGCCACCGGCGTCACCGAGTGCCCCAAAAACAGAAACAGTCAAATATCTTGAAATACTATGAGCTGTATTCAACCAGAAACACAAACTTAGTACAGATTTACAGGAATTTACCATGTCTAAACCGACTTCCTATGTGTAGGGTGCATTCCACACTCGTCTCCCGAGAGCTCATTTAGGGGAGCTCACTCCTCTGGATAACATAGTGACTGGTATATCAATATCTGTATGCATTTACAGTCAAAGGGAGATCACTCTAAGATCATATTGTAAATCACCTGGGGTATGACATTCTCCCCACCTAGGCCTCAATGACGTCCTCGTCATCAGTATCGTACAGTCCATCTGGAAAATATCACTAGAATTCTGTTTATAAACTGACTTTCCTCAACAATTCAAATTAATATACTTGAGCATCCGATTCCGTACTTGACAATTCTATCATCGAGTTGGCAAATTCAACTAATTCATCAATTACAATCAAAGATAATGAGAAATCAACCACCATATGGCAAACTGCCTTATTCGATCAATAAATTCAGAGAAATAATACTTTGATCAGCCTTATTCTTTGGCATTACAGAAAATATCATTGGCACAGTATTCAATGAGATCAGTAGAAAATGCAATGTTCAGACAGTTTACAAACATTTAGTTCATTATCACTTTGATATGAGGAATTCAGATACAAGAACATGCTGTAGAAGCAACCAGCTCAGAATAAAGGTATTCATTTATATTTGACTTCAATCTATATAGATCTGATAGTTATACTCGTGAAAAGGTATGTGTGTTGGACGGCATTAGGAGATGGTCCCAGAGTGTACATGTTATATTCAGCCCAGACAATCCATTTCTGTTAGTACATGTACGAGTTCACACAGCCTGACAGTTTCACAGAATAAATGTGTTCATAACGGCACATGAACAGAGCATACATCTCCAGAGAATAAATGCGTTCATAACGGCACATGAACACATAGTGCACAACTCCACAGAATAAATGTGTTCATATCGGCACATGAACACAGGGTACAGTTCCACAGAATAAACGGCACATGAACACCAGGAATATTACACTCCAGTCAGCACAAATCACTCCATAAACAAAGTGGATACTTCACTTATCATCCGCAATTTAACACAAGTTTGAAGAATATCATAGTAGGGGACAGATCCAATAATGGCATTAACTCTGTCCGTCATTTGACTAAAATCCTCAGTTCACAGTTCCTTCAGTCATCTTCATTTGGCTCAACGATACTGTGCGCACTTAGCAGCATCGCCATAGATTTCAAAGTCTGGGTTTATCGTTTTAGCCCGTTGTCTAGTCGATCGTCGAGGGGCAACAATACCTGGCTGATGCCTCTCGGGCTGCTCAAAAGCTACTCTAGTCTCTAACTGATCTGGCACGCTGACCAACTCCTGTCTCGATTGATTGGTCTCCTGAGGTTGCTGTCCATCCATCAAGTAACCGATAAGTTCATCATCATCGTCCGAGTAGATAGATGGAATCTCAGGCTCAGGATTATCACATAACTGCTCCTGGGGAGGCAGATATGCCTGTTCACGTTTAGCCACCTTTTTGAGTTTTTCATGATGAAGGCGCTTGATAGTTCCATCTTCCATCTCCACTTCATAGATGACCGGATTCTTTGATGTACGGATGACTCTGCCTCTTTGTTTCCATGTCTGTTTTACACAATCCTTCACAAGGACCTGGTCTCCTACGGCCAAAGGTTGAAACTGCACATGCTTTTGTCGCATCGCAATGTAACGATCATGTGTCTTACACAAATGGTCTCGTGCAAAGCTGATGGCTTTGGCTAGTTTCTTCTCAAGTTGTCTGGCATAATCGTTTACACTGAGGGACTGGTCCTCAGTTGTGGTTGGGAACATCATTTCGGCTGGTAACCGAGCCTCTCTGCCTCGATGTAAAAAGTTCGGTGTGAAACCAGTCGCTGAATGTACTGTGGAGTTGTGGGCTAGAGACAGGAATGGTAACATTTCCACCCACTTGCTGTTGTGATCAGTGTATGCCTTCAGCATTGTTTTAAGAGTACAGTTCCATCTTTCTATAGCTCCATTACTAGTAGGGGAATAAGGGAGTGTAGTGACCCCGTTAATATGAAGTGCTCTGCAGACCTCTCTGAACAGTTCACTGGTGAAATTCGTTCCTCGGTCACTCAAAATCATCAAAGGGATAACGCCTTGTTTACAGCAGTACTGCTTTACCAGCACTTCAGCAGTCTCTTTAGCAGTCAATGACCGTCATGGGAATGCTTGTGCAAATTTGGAGAAGTCATCCATCACACAGATGGCGTACCTGTAGCCCTCCTTTGAACGCGGTAGTGGGCCTATGCAGTCTATACATAGTTTCTCGTCAGGAGAAGTCGGTCGCCATGGCTCCTGCAGTGGTGCTTTCTGAACACTTCTCTTGCAGGCTACACAGGATTCACATGACCTTATCCAGTTTTCGCAATCCCGTTTCATACCGATCCAAAAGGACTTTCTTCTGAGACGTGTCAGTGTGTTCTGGATACCCCGATGTCCTGCTAGTTCGTGGTCATGCATCAAGTATGTTCCTCCTGAACTTTTCTGGAACAATCAGTCGAAGGGTGTCTTCCTTGTTATCATAGTACCACAACAATCCATACTCTATTTTGCACCTTGGAAAGACATTCCAATATGAACGAAGACGAGGGTCCTCAACAGGTAAGTTCTCTATTGGACACTTCTGTCCCTTGTTAATCCAGTGAATGACTTCACGCAGTAGGTAGTCGTCATGTTGTGCTAGCTGCATCTCCTCTTTCGAGACACAGGAGAGCCAGGACGCATCACTGAGACGTACAGAATTTATCTCAAGGTAAGTATCCTTCTTGCAGTCAGAACAGTTCTCGTATGGCGGATATCGGGGCAGAGCATCAGCAACCCTATTCGATACTCCGGGGCGATGACGTACTTCAAAATCAAAACTGGCCAGAGCTTCTACATATCTCGCCAATACAGCAGTCTGTTTTGATGTACCCGTCATCAAGAAGGTCAGTGCTCTACAATCGATTCGTAAGGTGAACTTCCTGCCCAAAAGGAAGTGTCGGTACTTCTGCACAAAGTATACCATGGCCAGAGATTCCTGTCGGTGAGCCGAGTAATTCTGTTCAGTGTCGCTCAACTGTCTAGAGCCAAAAGCTATTGGCCGGTCTTCACTCTCAATGAGCTGCGAAAGGACGGCACCTATGGCAAATCCGGAAGCATCAGTTGTTAGAATAAATGGTTTGGTAAAGTCTGGATGTGTGAGGACTGGCGGGCTGGTAAGTAACGATTTCAACTTTTGGAACGCTTCCTCTTGGATGACTGTCCATTCCCATGTGACCTTGTCTTTGGTTAGCTTTGTGATTGGAGCTGCGATTAAAGCGAAGTTCCTGATGAATTTGCGATAGTACTGAAGCATTCCCATGAACCGACGGACTTCCTTTACACTTTTCGGTTGAGGCCATTCTTTGATTATTTGGATTCTATCCGGATCCATCTCAATACCTTGGCTGCTGACCTTGTAGCCAACGAACTTTGTTTCATGTTTGAACCACTCACACTTGACTGGTTTCAGGCGGATGTGATGCTCATCAAGCCGATCTAATACTTGTTGTATCGCTTCAACATGTGACTTTTCGTCTTTGCTCATGATGAGTATGTCATCTATGTAAACGTAGCATACTTTTCCAACCAAATCGCCCAATACAGCCTTCATCATTCGGCAGAAACTCCCTGGGCTTCTATTCAGGCCAAATGGAGTTCGTCGGAATTGATAAGTTCCTTCCGGGCAAACAAAAGCGGTGATATGTCGACTTGCGGGATCTAATACCTGCTGGTGGAACCCTGATTGCAAGTCCTAGGTTGTGAAGTATTCCATACCATGGAGTTGACTCAAGACATCTTCGATGTTGGCCAGTGGGACGGTCTCATTGTAAACTTGCTTGTTAACTTTTCTCAGATCAACACAGATGCGGATTCCGCCATCTTTCTTTTGTACGATCACTATTGGACTGGACCAGTTGCTGGTGCTTCTCTCTATAATACCAGCTTGGAGCATGTTATCTAGCTCTTCCTTAAGTTTTTCCTTTAGGTGATAAGGAACCCTCCTAGGAAGTGACTGCACTGGTGTAGCGCCTTCTTTCAGTTGGATTTCATGGGGACAAGATCACATTCACCAAGATCCCATTTGCCTCTGGAAAACACTTCATGGTGTTCTGTGCAGGTTCTCTCAAATTTCTCTCGATTTTCTTTCGAGATGTCCAATCGGTCAAAATCAATCAGATTCATGGATCTTAGATCTTCTGGGTATTTCATTCGTTTCGGCATGTCTGCTACACTATCTACAGTTTCCGCTTGATACATGATGCGGTTCACACATATCAGGTCACTATCAGTCATACCAATTAACTCGTGGTAGAACGCCTCCACTTCTTCCACCTTTCCAACCACTTTACCCCTGTCAATTTGAACATCCTCAGTTGACAGGTTAGAGACCAGGATGTTGATTACACTGCGCTCCGGTCTCACAAAACAGTCAGCTACTGACAGCTTCAGTTCGGTAATCAGGTAATCACTGCCAGTGAAACAAACCTGCCGTTCTTCCAGGTGAAGATGATCAACAGCTGAATCCCACATCAACTTAACTGGAATTATCTTCTCTGAGTTAGCTGGAATAGTGGTGTTCTTTAGTGTAACCACCTTATTCTGTGGCAACGGCTGGTGTTCCATCAACAGAGCAGAGTCTCATTTGATCTGTTCCCATGGTAAACATGTTTTGCTGCAAGTCGATGTGACATCCATGTCTTCTCATGAAGTCAGTTCCTATTATTGCATCACAGTTCAGTGTTTCGGTCACCAAGACAGTCTACGAGAAATCCTGAGAATCTGCTGAGATGGTTGCCCTGAAAGATCCTTTTACCGGTAGCATTTCATTGGAGGCGACAGACAGTTTTATGCTCACAGGACTAAGTTTCACCTTTGGTAGGTTATTTCGAAACCACTGCTGTGAGACAAGGGTCACATCAGCACCAGTGTCAACCAATGCTCTTGTTTCAATGTTGTTGATCTTAACATTGACAAACACACCCTTTCCTGGCAGGAAACTCGTCAGTACTCCTGTATGTTCTACAGAAGATGTATCTGTGCTACTCTTGGGTTTAGCTGAAAGTGTCTGGGCATTGTAGTTCCCATGAGATGGATTACTATTTCCATGAGTGGAAAATGTACTGCCTGGTGGTCCACTATTCCCCAAATCTTCCCACAACTGATCAGTTCTCTGTAGTGGATATGCTGCATTATTGTTGGAATAATTGTAGTCAGGCGGGTACATGTTGTCTGTAGGATATCCGAAGTCTTCTGGATATGTGCTGTGACCACTGTGGTCCAAATTAACTGCATCTGACTTCGGGAATCTAGATGGCTTTTCATTCCACCATTTAATTGACGGACAGTTGGGCATTGGGATTTGAAGTGACCCCACCCCGAGCATCCCCAACACTGGATATACTGTTTATCCTTAGGCCTATCCTGATTCTGACCTTGTATCGCACTTGCTCGCTGTGCATTGCCTTCAAATTTGTTGAATGTGCCCGGATTTGGCATCCTGTAACGGTCTTGGCCTGGCTGGAACGAGTTATTTTGAACCCTTGAATGTCCTTTCTGGAAACCTCTGAAATTATATGGCCTTTGAAAGTTTGGGGCATTGTGATGGTTGTTCGAACCTTGATAACGGTAAGTATTGTTCGGGTATCTTGGACCGGCAGACCAATTAAGATGTTGAGCATTATTACCTTCATCTCTGACATCCTGATAGACATACTGTGTTTGTTTGGTCTGAAGGGTGTCATCTGCACTTTGTATACTACTGGTAGGTGATGTCGTTTGCGGGTCTGCAAAACTGTTCTGTACTGGTGGGTCTGATCAGCTAATCTCGCAATGTAGTCCGGATCACCTTTCGATCCGGGCTCGCGATTCAACTCGCTTATCAGAACTGACTTCAGCGCTTTGTCTTTTACACTCTGCATGAATCGGTCAGTGATTCGCGTATTCATTTCTCTGTCATGTCTAATTTCCATGTTCCCTTCCATATCAAAATATATCTCATGGCTATATGCCTGGTAAGTTAGGCTTCTTATTCTGTCCATAAGAGTCCAGTACTTTTCATCAGATTTCAGTTGTACAGCGGAGAGGGCTCGATTCGCATGAGCTCGATCAGCCTCGGTGCAAAACATGTTCATTAATTCTGATCGAAATGTTGGCCGAGAATTCCAGCCTTTTGCCGACGACCGTACAAGGGACCTCGCTGGTTCCACGCATTGTAGCATAAAGATGTGTGGTTTGACAGTTTCAGCAACCTTTCTTATCCGACATTCCTCTTCAAACATTTTCAAGAAATTTGCTAATGTGAATCCATCTTTTTCTAGCACGGAGGAAAAAGAATGTTTCGGTAGAATGCAGTATAATTTCGGCTGTTCGAAAGCACGGAAAACCGGTTGTGGACTGGAATTCTGTTGTGACTGAACACTAGATGTAGGTGGAGTAGAGATATGACTACTTGTCGTATTTGGTGTAGTGTTGTTTTGTCCCAACAATCGCCCCATCATTTCTGTCAAGTTCTTGACTTGATCATTTAATCCTGTAAATTGATTTTCTATCCCTGATATTTTATTGTCCATATGCTGCATTGTTAATTGTCCCCCTTCTACAATGTCACCTTCCAAATGTTCTCCTTGTCTGCCCTCCATGGTATTTAATCACAGCAAATTTTAGGACAGAAAACCAGTCACGTCACCTGATCAGTTTTTGGCGGAATTTTCCTTTCCAATTCTAGTCATAAATCGTGAAATCAGACAATTAACATTTAGTTCATTCATCAGTTCATGGAAAGAAATGGAACACGTTGCAATGATGTTTTATTTCAGTTCATAGCGGCATGTCGCACAAATAGCACTTACGCTGAAACCAGTTCAAATCGTCAACCACGTGTTGATGTCGAATTATGGGCACTCGATGATCACTGACATTTCTTTCAGTTCAAAGTTCTGCTTGGGTCCCATCCTCGTCGCCATTTGTCACGCCACCGGCGTCACCGAGTGCCCCAAAAACAGAAACAGTCAAATATCTTGAAATACTATGAGCTGTATTGAACCAGAAACACAAACTTAGTACAGATTTACAGGAATTTACCATGTCTAAACCGACTTCCTATCTGTAGGGTGCATTCCACACTCGTCTCCCGAGAGCTCATTTAGGGGAGCTCACTCCTCTGGATAACATAGTGACTGGTATATCAATATCTGTATGCATTTACAGTCAAAGGGAGATCACTCTAAGATCATATTGTAAATCACCTGGGGTATGACATACTGATACTGTAATGCTCAAACTATCACAAGAAATTAGCACAACCGGATAATCTTCAACGAAGTGATACCGGTAATTAATTGTTTAATTTACCGTAGTTATTTTCTTGAAATTCCCAATCAAGTCTCTGGGAAGTCCGGTTTTTCAAACTACCACTTACGGCATTTCGAGATAAGGGACATCAATCTGTGGCATTATTCAAAGTGCACCTAAAAGGGATGTCGGGGCCCTATCTGCCCTGTAGGATGGAGACGTTGTGCTAAAGTACCCGATGCACAATGTTTTAGAGAATCCCCACTATCATCCGAAGATCATTGAGATACGTGTCTTCAGTGGTTTATTTAATGGAAGACTTATTTGAAGTTTTCAATAAAAGTATTATCTACACTAAGTAAGGATTACATTACCCTGTTATAGATATCCATGTTTGTCATAATATCCAGAAAGTGATTTTCTTTTGAAAATCTATCATTCTTTCTGACTACCGGTACATGCTGTTACACTTGTTCGCCGTGTCATGTGTGCTATTCATATAGTACCAGTATGACATTTTGAACTTCCTGGTTACAACTGGGCTGCAACGGGAAGTGGGGTTTGGAAAATCTGGGGAATGGAATCACTGGTTCTGGAAAAACTGCAAGTCTGGTTTTCGAAAACCTGGTTGCAACTGGGCTGCAACGGGAAGTGAGGTTTGGAAAACCCATGATGTGGGTTCTCAAAAAACCGAGACCTCTGGTTTTCAATAAACCACTATCCGTTGCAGCCCAGTTGCAACCACTTTCAGTGTTTCGCAAAACATTCTTTTTACAGTGTACCTCTGTTGACCTACACAGTTAAAAATAAAATCTTGGATTTTTGCTTGAATGAGTGAAATTTTCTTAAACGAGAAAGCACAGTTTTGTCCTCTATAGAATAAGAAATTCAAGCACCTGACAAAAAGTCTTTTCATATAAAAATGAATAGTTCTGAGAACTCTTTTTCTGTTCTTAGCAATTTTAAACTCTGCTTGTTTTTTTTTATAAATATGCAGAAACGTTTATTTTTCTTATTTAAGAAAAGTCTTAAATAAGTAAAAAGTGGGTCCCCCATAAGAAATTATTTCTTATGAATTCAATGTAAGAATATTTAAGAAAATGTAAGAAATAATTTCTTAATCGAAGCGAACACCTACCAGTCGGGTGCCCGAAATCGACACGTAGGGGCGAATCCACATTAACACGCTTATAATGTTCAAAATAACGATGGATAATAAACACTGTTAACAATTACCAATAAATTTAAAACCTTAGCGTGAACCTTGGATTTTTAAATAGATTATTATTGTCCCGATTCTTTATCTTCAATAGTCATATCGCATTGCACGGATTAGCATATCCCCCTCTCAGGTCGAGTGCAACTGCACACGCGAGGAAAATCGTGACATCACACTATCCACACCGATCGCTTATTAAGTGACGTCTGTTGGAATTAGATGCCACTTGAGCTTCCTTACTTATACGTAATAATGTTACTGAGTCAAACACGTGGGGTGTGGAAGAATTGATTTTAATTGGTTTGTGTTGTCAGACCGCTTGTTCTCGATGTTATTTGTAAATAGTTATTCACATTCCCATTTTCATATATTTTCATAGTTATTCACATTCACATTTTCATATAACACAATGACAGCGAATATCTGAATTTGTTGATAATTATAATTAGTAAACAGTAAATTTCTGTCAATTTGCACCTAGTATAAGTGGTTTGGTCAATTTCCACCTAGTATACGTGATTTGGTCAATTTACGCCTAGTATATGTGGTTTGGTTAATTTGCACCTTGTATATGTGGTTTGAACCAGGAAGTGCCCGTTTTCTCAATACTCTTATCCAAACCACTTCTTCTATATTTCTCTTCAGCTTTCTAGACTTATTATCACTAGTTATCAGATATAAAATTAATCAGTAATAAAGAACATCTTCAATAAAACTCCGTTTTATTTTACTCTTCATGTATTTTCATGAACATTTCATTTTGCATCAAGGGCATTTGCGGAAAGTAAATGAGACTATATACACGCACTTGAATATATTAGGCACCCCCGATAATCGCGTCTCCTCTTGTGCGACGGTTTGCTCATCACGCCTCCCCCTTGCGCGACGGTTTGCTCAGCACGCGTTCCCTCTTCCATGACGGTTTGCTCATCACGCCTCCCCCTTGCGCGACGGTTTGCTCAGCACGCGTTCCCTCTTCCATGACGGTTTGCTCATCACGCCTCCCCCTTGCGCGACGGTTTGCTCAGCACGCGTTCCCTCTTCCATGACGGTTTGCTCAGCACGGGTCCCCTCTTCCATGACGGTTTGCTCAGCACGGGTCCCCTCTTCCACGACGGTTTGCTCAGCACGCGTTCCCTCTTCCATGACGGTTTGCTCAGCACGCGTTCCCTCTTCCATGACGGTTTGCTCATCACGCCTCCCCCTTGCGCGACGGTTTGCTCAGCACGCGCTCCCTCTTCCATGCCGGTTTGTTCAGCACGCGTTCCCTCTTCCATGACGGTTTGCTCAGCACGGGTCCCCTCTTCCACGACGGTTTGCTCATCACGCGTCCCCTCTTCCTCGACGGTTTGCTCATCAAGCCGTTTGCTATATATTTCGGATGCAATATCTTTTATGTTTTATCTTTTTATGTTCTTATTTATCTTGTTATCATAGTCGGTAAAACTAGCCTTTGAGCTAATGTTTGCATTTACAAACACTGACTTTTATGTTTATCTTTTTATGTTCTTATTTATCTCGTTATCATAGTCGATAAAACTAGCCTTTGAGCTATTGTTTGTATTTAGAAACATTGACTTTAAATTGAAAATGAAATGAAATGAATTTCTTTTTTTTCTATTCCAAGACTCGTCAAACATTACAAGTAATCTCTGTGGTACTGTAGAAGGATAAGATACACGCTTAAAACGAAAGTGTTGAAACTTACTCGTAAAGTGTTAAAATAACCCTTTAAGTGTGTCCACATGCAGGGACAACACTTAAAGAGCAGTCCCTGTGGACACACGTAAAGGGTTATTTCAACACTTTACGAGTAAGTTTCAACACTTTAGTTTTAAGCGTGTAGCAAACACTCTTAATAATACAACCATCTGAATGCATACGTCGAGACCGTTGTGATCATTTGGGGCCCGTTGAGGTATGTTGTGAGTTCGTTGTAGTTATTTGGGGTGCATGGCGGTATTCGTTGTGGTAGTTTTGGGATCCATTTGTCGCAATTTCGGGGTCCGTTGTGGCAATTTGAGGGTCTGATGTGCTCCGTTATGTCGATTAGTGGGACGCTGAATCCAAAACCAATCTTGGTTCTTTCCAATAACGAAACCTCTTAAAATATTCTGTGAAGATATAGGCTACTTCTGGTTTAATGTGTCATATTTTTGCTACAAGAGAAAATCTTCCTTAGAAATGCATCAAAAATACCAAAACAAGCCCGGGAGCAAATCTGATGAATCACATCTCAGTGGTAGTGTAAGCGTAAATTGAGGCCAATTGACCTCAAAAATTTGCATATTGGGGGAGGTCACAGAGGTCAAGTGCACTATAGTTCCGGCAGAATGACCAAAAGCTACCTCCAACACAGGAGAGTTCCAATTGTTGCAGGGAATGTATTCATCCGCGGTGATGCGGTCTGGCGGTGATGCGGTCGCGGGAAAAAGCTTCCGCGGGGAAAAAGTAGTCCCCAGACATCAAATACGCTGCATGGTCCGATGGGGCCGAGTGAGGTATCAAAGTGAAGCATTCGTGACGGGGCATCTAATGGGCTGGGCGTGGGGTTGAAAGATCGGCATTCTGCGCATGCGCGGTGGCCAAAGGGTATGAAAATAGACGTTTTGGGATCTAGGGGAGCCCCTAATGGGCCGATGGGGTCATATGAGGTATCAAAGTGAAGCATTCGTGAAGGGGCATCTGATGGGCTGGGTGTGAGATTGAGATATCGGTATTCTGCGCATGCGCGGTGGCCGAAGGGTATGAAAATAGACGTTTTGGGAGCTAGGGGAGCCCCTAATGGTCCAATGGGGTCATATGAGGTATCCATGTGAAGCATTCGTAAAGGGGCATCTGATGGGCTGGGTGTGGGGTAGACATAGGGTCATTCTGCGCATGCGCAGTGGCCAAAGTGTATGAAAATAGACGTTTTGGAGCTAGGGGAGTCACTAATGAGCCGATGGAGTTGAGTGAGGTATCAATGTGAAGCCTATGTGAGGGGACATCCGATTGGACTAGGGGCTCGGCCGTTGTCCACATTCTGCGCTTGCGCAGACAGGGAATTCTGGGAAAAGGGTGTAGAAATAGACGTTTTAGGGTTTAGGTGAGCCCCTAATGATCCAATGGGGTCATATGAGGTATCAGTGTGAAGCATTCGTGAAGGGGCATCTGGTGGGCTGGGTGTGGGATTGAAATATCGGCATTCAGCGCATGCGCGGTGGCCAAAGTGTATGGAAATAGACGTTTGGGAGCTAGGGGAGTCCCTAATGAGTCGTAGGAGGTATCAAAGTGAAGCCTATGTGAAGGGGCATCCAATCATGGGTGGATGCATGTAAAAATTTTCCTGAAAAAAAGCGGAATACGCACTTTACCCCTAAAATAGGGGAAAACCCCTATCACCTCTAGCCAAAAGGGCTAATTTCGGTCCCCGGCCTTATTGGGACCTGCCTATCAAGTCAGTGGGGTGATGTGAATAACAACAAGTTCAGCAATGTTCATACAGTTTATTATCCCCAATGTTACATCATACCCAGGCTGAGGGAGCCGTCCTGGGTATGTTTAGTATGTTCACAGCAAAACAGATTGAAATATCTAACACCATGTTTTATTATTTAACGCACCGTCATATTAGGTACAAGTGTTTACTGAGCTCAAGTCAACGATCAGCATGCAGACATAGAGAGTATGTACAGCATGTTATGGTATTCATCAGTGCACGGGTGACGCATTCAACCGATGGCGGTGGTGGATCAGCTTGGTAAGGAAAAACGTAACATTGGTCACCCTCTTCACTGTCCACTTGGTGTTGGGTCGTTGTTGTTGGGCCCATTCCAAGCGATCCACGGTGTCCAGTTTCTCCAGCATCGTCTCTAGTGACCTCCGGTGAATGATGGTAAACGGTTGGTCGTACACTGGGTTGATGGCACTGGAATAGAAATAGCGCAATTCACCGGTCATCTTATGGCATAAGATGTACCCAAATGCTACATTTAATGTGAAGGCCGTACGTTGGTCATTGAAGATGGTTTCCACGTAGCTGCGTAGACGGGTGAGGTTGATCAGTGGGAAATTGTAGATATCTTGAATAGGGCGATGACGGTGGAAACAGTGCCGTGTCATGGACCAATGGCGCCGATCGATGTCACTCACTGGATGGTTGTCCTGTAAGAGATCGCTAGGAACATTTATGGGTTCGTCCAGAAAATGTTCGATGTATGGCGTATGACTCGAAACCGTAACGGTGGGGTCCGGCTGGAAATCCAGGCTCCTCCCAACTGTGGGTATAGGCGGGCTCTCCGTCATCGCATCACCAGTGGCGTTCGTCTTCCCGGGCTTATCTTCACTGGGTCTGACATTCCGCGGCTCCTCTTCAGTAGGAAGTTGTCGCCAAAACCGTAGAGACGGGGCATGAATCAAACGCTGATGCCGTCTTAACTGACTGCATCGTTTGAAGAGTTGACCACAATCCTTACATTTTTCCGTCGCACCCTCGTGGAATGAGCGTTCGTGGCGCAGTAAATGATCCTCCCGATTAAATGACCGTGCGCAGGTTATACAAGTATACCGTGCATCGTGGTGGGTGGAGGCCTCGTGGCGTCGTAAATTATCTAGACGAGTAAACTGCTTCTGGCAAGTTGTGCAAGTGAACATCTTGGTGGTTGACAGAGTGTCTGATCAAACGGCAAGGCCGCTTCCCTTTTATAGCACGCTAGCTGGTGATCTATTTTTAGCACACTTAGTTCAACTAGTGACCTTATGGCGCAAGCGAGTATAACAAGTGCCACGCACGGTGTATAAAACCCTACCCAACAGGTACACTATAAAGCCACCTCTCTAACCGTTCGCTTTTCATTCCCCACCATGGCAGCGAGCGGAACAGAGCTTCCGTTATTCCAACTGACGTCCGACGTCTACCTCATCGTCAATGACGATCACCTGGAGCTGGTCCAAGACGCACCGCAGAAGGTGAAGATTTTGTTATCGCTATCAGGCTGGACTCTATTGACACGATTGTTACAGGGAAAAGACCCCGAAAGGGATTTCATGCACGTGGAAGTCGGCGTGCACATACGCACTGCTGGAGAGGATTCCCTTTTTCCCCGGTTGGAACAGAGTGGAGGTACCTATATCACACTCTGTCCACCCTTATGGATGGCACTGAAAGATGTACTCCCCGAGGTGGATGACTTACTACACCCCGAGGTGAAAGAAGGGACTGTGGCTACCCGGAGGCTTACACCTGGCTGCACCCTATTGTTGTACCCCAAACGAGTGGACCTCATCGATAGCGGACTTAGGTGTTGGTGTACGTCTGAACCCAAAGCGCACGTCTCTTTGTCACCGGAAGGATGGACTACCTTGAAACGGGTGTTGTTGGGTGACCTGCACGGTGATAGCATTCACCTGTGTGACGACGTCTACATTTTCTGCGGTCCCTTTTTCGCTCGACTCCTCTGTCTGAACGACGGTGGTTTTACCCTGGACCCCGATCTATGGACGGCTTTGGAACAAGTAGTCCCCATTGTCGATAAGGTACTATCTCTATAGGAGCCACATAACCCATCAGAATAGTACGTATCACGGACTACACCCGACGTCTAGGCGCGCATGTGTGACATGGTCTATAAAACACGTCCCTCTGGATCCCACACCTTCATTCCTATGGTTGCAGAGCCATGACGGAGATCCAGCCCTATGCGACTCGCATTTTACAGCATGCCACCGTGGTTAATTCACTCACGGGTTACCGAGCAGTGGTCCGGTCCATGTTTGCAGATGGCGACGACAACGAGGGGCGACGCCAGATCCTGAACGAGTTCACAGAAGCGGTCCTCGACAGAGTGAACTCGATGGAGAGGTGTGCCATCACTCACCACTACTGGACTATGACAGCCATCCTTGATGCTCGGGCTATGGACCACGAGCGTTCACGCCGGAAACAGCGACGGCTGGTTGGCCTAGTCATGCTCTGTGCCCTATTGACCCTGGCGCTGTGACATTGACAGTGGGACCTGACTATAAATACGAGGGGCAGACACAGTGTGTGTCATTCACCGTTCGTCATTGGATCAAGCATGTCACCAGTCCTAAGAGCCATCCTTCCCCTTACAACCCGGGGGGGGGTTACACATCTATGAAGATAAAGTCACCCTCGTGGAAGACCGTGGAGATGTTTGCTGGTCGCCCGCTGAGACCGTATCGAATACGGTTACACTACATCGTGACGGCTGGACCAAATTTAAACGGGTGTTAAGCGGCGAGCTCGACGGACACCTCATCCACATAGACAATGCCATCTACGTACACCGTGGACCCTTCTTCCCACGCCTGGGCAGCTACCAAGACCCTACGCGAGGCTTCACCCTAGACCCCGATCTGTGGACAGCCTTCGAGAAACTGGTGCCTATCGTGGACCAGCTGTTTGCACCGGACGAGCGGTCATCAGACGAGTTGGAGTGGGCTCGTGCCCTGAGAGAAGCAGCGGCAGAACCCAATGAACAAATGTCTAGCCATGAACCAGACAACGATGCCATTGATTACCCGGCTACACTCAGTCAGCCCAGTGACATTGAAAACTGTTGACCGCTTCTCTCTTGCAGGAAACAAGCCTAATTTTATGTATACTATGATTGTCTTTTTGAATTTGGTGCTAATACTGTTATGTGGAAAATGGAATAGGTCTTTGGATTATGGACGCGGATATTCTCTAATGGACGACGGCTGGATTATGAATGACGGACTAGACGCTTGTAATCCTTTGATCTCACGGGGTTCTCCCTATAAATACGAGAGACAGTCAAATCTGGTACCATTCACGTACTGACCATGACGGAGCATATAATACTGGCGTATCTCAGCTTAACCCCCGAGGTTTTCCTGCACGTGTATGTGGATACGGTCGATATCATGGAGGAGGTGGGAGACATCTGTGATGCGGATCCTACACAACCGTGCCCGGCCCACATTCGTCTGTCCCGGCAGGGCTGGACCAAATTCAAACGGGTGTTGTCTGGTGAACTGGACGGCGACCTCATCCACTTGTGTCACGATGTGTACATCCGACGCGGCCCTTTCTTTGCTCAATTGGCTCGGCTAGATGGAGGTACAGTGCATTTTACCCTTCACACTGATCTATGGTCTGCATTGGAAGATGCCGTGGTAGATGTGGATCAAGTGCTTATCAAGCGGTCATCAGACGAGTTGGACTGGTCATTTACCATGGACACTGTGGAAGCCAACGAAGAAAATCAGAAAGAAACTCCGGCCCAAGATATACCCGTTATAAATAAACGATAGAGCCAGGGTCCATCATCATTTGTCACCATGAAGCGCTGGGAGAAGGTGTTGGATAACTTATACTACAGTCCCGACAGTCCGGCGGCCTATAGTGCATTGTCGGCTCTCTATCGAGCGGCCAAACCCCAGGGGATACAACGTGCCCAAGTCCGAGATTGGTTAAGAAAACAAGATACCTATACCTTACATCGATCTGTCCGTCGCCATTTTCTACGGAACCGGGTCATCGTGGGAGGAATAGATGCCCAGTGGCAAGCGGATTTGGTCGATATGAGCGCCTTTGCCAAACACAACGATGGGAATCGGTATATCTTGACGTGCATCGATATCCTATCCAAGTATGCGTGGGTGGTACCCATCCGGACGAAAACGGGGGCGAATCTCATAGCGGCGTTCAAAGATATCTTCAAGACCGGGCGCAAACCTTTGTATTTGCAAACCGACGAAGGCACGGAATTCCTCAACAGACCGTTCCAACAATTTCTGAAAGCCCAGAAGGTGTTTTTCTTCCATATGTACAACGAGACCAAGGCTTCCGTGGTGGAAAGGTTCAACAGGACATTCAAAGGCCGCATGTATAAATATTTCACCTATAAGAATACAAGGCGGTACATCGATGTTCTCCCGAAACTTGTGAGTGGTTACAATCGAGCCTATCATCGGAGTATAGAGAGAGCCCCCATTACCGTGGCCCAACGCAATGAAGCCCAAGTCCGGCGTGTCTTGTACCCCAGGCAATCGCAGCGAACGCCGAAGGCGGTGTACAAGGTCGTGGACCCTGTACGGATCAGTAAAGTCAAAGGTCAATTTGAGAAAAGTTACTTGCCCAACTGGAGCGATGAGCACTTCCTGATTAAACGGCGCCTACCCCAACAGCAGCGAGTCTATGAACTGGAAGATCTTCAAGGGAACCGTTGCTAGGGACGTTTGACGAGATGGAATTACAGCCTGTCGTAAAAACACAGCAAGACTACTACACGGTGGAGCAGATTTTGAAAACGGAACGTCGACGTGGCAAACTGTTTCATTTCGTCAAATGGCAAGGCTGCCCAAGTTCCTTCAATTCCTGGATCGCTGTCAACCAGGTGAAACGACTATAAAGCCAGACACCACTACCGTCATCCTTCATTCCACGTCCGGCCACAGTGCTATGGACAAACAGCAGCTGCCTCTGAACACAGCGTCTCCCAAAACGCGCAAAGCGCAAGTGGGCTTTGTGGTGATACTGCTAACCCTGCTGAGTGTGTTGTACGGAGGTGTGTTTTACGACGTAGCCTATCTCAGCACGCTATTTAACCAACTGAGAACACCAGCCATCAGTGAAACCAGTCTACAGATAGCACCATTCAACCCCGTATCGAGCCCAGTCACCACCACACCCCGTGTACAAGCCACGTCGAGCTCCACACCAAGCTCCACATCTACACCAAGTACACCCAGTACGTCTGAAGATCCACCGGATTTCATCCCTCACAGTGAACAGACAACGACGACCGACGTTGTACCCACCACCACCATCATCACTCGCAGTGAACAGACAACGACGACCGACGTTGTACCCACCACCACCACCACTCCAGTTCACTCGTACGAAATTTACAAGAGCGGATTACCACGACAGCGGATACACCTCGAACCATGGACCCTCGGTGGCAGCATCCCTTCACGTGTCTCATCGCAGGACCGACGGGCTCCGGCAAAACGCACTTCGTCCGGAAGCTCCTTCAACACGCCGACAGCATGATCACCCCACCCATTGCCCGAGTCGTGTGGTGTTACGGAGAATGGCAGGCAGCGTATGCAGCAATGCCACACATCACGTTCGTGGAAGGCCTACCCAACCTGGCCGATTTGGAACCGGACACCTTGGTGGTTCTGGATGATCTCATGGCGGAGACTGATGCGCTGGGGTCACCCAACTCTTTACCAAAGGCAGCCACCATCGACGGCTCAGCATCATCTACATTGTGCAGAATCTGTTCAGTAAAAACAAAGAACATCGGAACATCAGCTTAAATGCCCAGTACCTGGTGGTCTTCAAAAACCCGAGAGATACCACTCAACTGCTGCACCTGGCGAGACAGATATATCCCGGCCGCACACCGTTTGCGTTGGAAGCCTTTAAAGATGCCACAACCCCTCAGCACGGGTATATGCTCTTCGACCTCAAGCAAGCCACCCCCGACCACCTTCGACTACGGACCGGCATCTTTCCCGGAGAGGCCCAGCCCGTGTACATACAAAAATAATGTAAACACATCCACAGTGGCGCCCCCAGCTGGAGTGTGTGTTTGATGATGGGGATAATAAAAAGAATGAATACCACAGCATGGTTGACTTTGTCTCTGTTCTCTGAGGTGGATAAAAAGGGCAGAGTTGTGGGTTCTGGCATTAGTTGTACATGATGTCTGCGCGAGTACGGAAGCACGCCCCGACGCTCCGTGTATTGAAGACGGCCCCACCCGAGTTGGTCCGAACCATTGTACGCGGTGCGAACCCTGACCGTGTACGCAGTCTGTGGGAGATCGGGTACAACCTGTTAAAAGGCAACGTACCACTGACTCCGGCTCAGAAGACCAAGTTGGCCGAGCATAAGACAGGTCTCCGAACCCTAGTCCAAAAGCGGGTCCCTCAAACACAAAAGAAAAAGGTGTTACAGAAAGGCGGCTTTCTCGGGGCCATCTTAGCACCGTTGGCCGCTTCCGTGTTGGGTCCAGTATTGGGTGGACTCTTCGGCCGACAATGAACCACACGAAAAAAATGGTCCTCGTCGAACCACGGTTCCTTCAAAACCTCCAATCGCCCTACCCTGTCCGACCTACGGTGAAGACCATAAACACCCTCGATGGAGAGATGCAACAGATCTTACAGAGACCGGGGTTAAGCGACAGTGAGAAAGTACAACGGTACAATGAGACGCTTCAACGGTACATGACGTTCATGGACCAATACAAAACCCTCTCTGCCCCACCACCACCACCACCACCACAACCACGTGACACACCGCCGACCTCAGCACCGCTCCAACAGCCGCCATTACCAGGGGTAGCACCCACAGCCCCACAGTGGGTGGAAGACGAAGTGCTGAAGAGTGTACCTGCATCGTTCAAGAAACAAGCTGGCCTGGTATTACAACGGATGAAACAGAATCCTAACATGACTTGGAATGATAAAGGTGAACTACTGGTACAGAATCAGGTGGTCCCCGGCACCCACATGACGGATTTAGTGAATGACCTGATGCGTAAACGCAGATCGCACATGGATCCTCGAGGATGGGAGGTCTTCGCTCAAGGCTTGAAAGACATGCATGTACCACAGGAATTGGTGGGGAACCCCCACCGCTGGGCCTTTATGCAGCGAACCCAGCAATCGCCGAGTGGCCCACTACCTTCTTGGGAATCCGAATGGGAGCCGGAGTCACCCCCCAAAACTCCACCACCACACCGGGCACCTTCTTTTCAAACCTTTAAAAAACCATCCTTGATCAGGACACCCCACATCTCCAGAGCCGTGACACGTAGCAAGTCAACGCGACGAAAACGACGCCGGACACAACCGCCCAAGGCCTGGAACACCTATTAAAACCAACAGCAGCAGCAGGACAGCTCAGTCGCCATGTTTTACCTCACCCTACCCAGTAACAGTTCGCTGGATGTGTTTCCTGACAACACCGTGGCCAAGTACGTGACCCAGTTACCGCAACCGTTGCATTTACCTGGACGATGGGAATGTGGCCTCGTGGATATCCAATACCCTTACTCGTGGTACAACGTGCGAGCCAATGAAGTGTGGTACAAGGTGACCTACGAAGGAAAAGACACCCGACTCACCCTCCCCGAAGGCCAATACGATACTCCCAAGGAGTTCATGGGTGGGCTGTCAAAACTGTTGCATTATAAGGCTCTACGGGAGGTCACGAATACTTCAAAACCCATCAAAGACTATCCCTTCAAGAATCACGTGGACTTCGATTACAACGCACACAACGACAAGGCACAGCTTATCGTCACCGCCAACGCGAGTGTCGTACTGAGTCCTATCCTACAGCAAATGCTGGGTTTCGATCTACAGACGTTCGCTGGTCCCACCGCCCACGAAGGCGAGATCCCGATGGATATGAAGTCGGGTATGTACGGACTCTACGTCTACTCGGACGTGGTGGACAACCACATCGTGGGCGATATCAACACACCTCTGTTACGGGTGGTGCCCATTAAAAAGTTGTATGGAGATCAAGTCACCCACAGTTTCACCCACATGCTCTACCTGCCCGTACGACAAACCCACATCAACACGATCACGGTGGATATAAGAGATGACACGGGACGACCGGTGGCATTCGAACGCGAGAAAGTGGTGCTGACACTTCATTTTCGACAAGCACGTGCTCCCCACTTTGTATAATGAAGATGCCTTACGAGTGCGATGCACGCAGCTCTATGGACTATTATGCCCAACAGGCCGGGGGTGGCTTTCCGGTTTTTAGTGGTGCACGCATGCACCGTGGACATGGACTGGGGAACATACTCGGGAGCATCGTCAAAACGTTCCTGCCCTTGGTGACGCGTGGGGTGAAAGCAATCGGCAAACAAGCGGTACGCAGTGGACTGCAAGTGGCCGGTGATGTCTTGGGGGGTACGGCACCCAAAGAAGCCTTGAAACGGCGGGCCAAAGAAGCGGGAGGCGTCTTGGTGGCCAAAGCACAACGCACCGTAGGGAATAAAAGACCTGCCCCACCGAGACCACGCACCAGTCGACGACCGACCCAGCGACGACGCACATCGAAGACCCGGGATATCTTTTCTTAAACATGTCCTTGATCCACGCCGAGTCCTGCCCCTCCACCAACAGTGAATTTGATTTGTGGACCGTCCCGCCCACACAGACCAGTGCCGAACAAGGATTATGGGTGGAGCATCTCCCGCTGTCCAGCATCAACGCAACAGGGCCCATCGAGTTCACCATCAGTAATGCGGATACGGCCTATGTGGATTTAGCCCATACATACTTGTATGTGAAAGCCAAGATCGTCAATGGAGATGGCACCAGAATCGCCGACCAAGCAACGGTGGGCCCGACGAATCTCTGGCTGCACTCGATGTTTCAACAGGTGGATATATTTCTCAGCGACAAACTCATCAGTGACTCGACCAACACGTACCCCTATCGAGCCTACATCGAGACGCTGTTGTCGCATGGACGAGAGGCTAAAAAATCTCAACTGACAGCCGCTTTATTCTACCAGGACAAAGCCGAGCACATGGGCGCAGAGAACGACAATACGGGATATAGCAAACGGAAGGCTTTGACCGCGAACGGCGTCGCGGTGGATCTCATGGGTCGACTGCACGCAGACATGTTCATGCAAGACCGATACCTCTTGAACAAGATCTCCATCAAAATCCGACTGATATGGGCGCCTCCGACCATCGCCTTGATGGCCACTAACGTAGACGGGCATGCAGCTGACTATAAGATTGTCATCGAAGACGCAGTCCTGTATGTCCGAAAAGTGAAACCGAATCCAGCCGTTCAATTGGGACACATGAAAGCCTTGGAAACAAAACCAGCCCAGTACCCTATCCGACGTGTGCAAACCAAAGTGTTCTCTGTGTCTGCTGGAAATATGAGCGCCAACAAAGAAAACCTGTTCCTGGGGGAACTACCCAAGCGATTGATCCTGGCCTGTGTGGAAAATACCAGTTTCAGTGGAGCCTACCCAGAGAATCCGTTTGACTTTAAACATTTCGGCATCAATTTTGTGGCCCTGCATGTGGATGGACAACAGGTGCCAGCCACGGCCTTAACACCGAACTTTGGGCGCGCGAATTTCATTCGAGCCTATCAGAGCCTGTTTACAGCCACCGGTCAAATCAACCAGGACGAAGGGAATTTCATCAGTCGGGAGGACTACGGGAACGGATACACGTTGTTCTGTTTCGATTTGACCCCTACCTTAGAGAACGACCATCAGCTGGCCCTCGCCAAGCAAGGCAATTTACGGTTGGAAATCCACTTTCAACGAGCCCTCCGGAGCACCGTCAATGTGATCTGCTACGCCGAGTTTGACAACATCATTCAAGTGGACAAGGCGCGCAACATCCTGTGTGACTTCTCCACCTAACATGGATACAGACCAGATAACCACCGTGCTGGAGAATGACCCAGAGACACGTATGGTGTTTCAAGGGGTGTTCGCCCGAGATGTGTTCCCATTAGACCGTATGTATCCTGCTGCTTACATTCTCAACACGGACCCGATGGATCGGCCCGGTGAACATTGGGTGGGCGTGTACTTGACAGAACAGCAGGGCGAATACTTTGACCCGTACGGCCTGCCACCCCTCCATCCCGATTTAACAGACTTCATGGATCAATTACAACACATATAAGGGAAGTGGGAAGAGGTGCCGACATACTGACTGCGTCACATGACTTCACAGAATAGTCTTCTGGTTAACGTATTCTAAAGCACATACCAAGAATCTAACGATTCGTGATATGTGTTGTATCTCAGATACGCTTTTATTGTACCTGTTCATGTGGCAACATGGATGATATGACCACACGGCCCCTAGCACCGGCATAAGCGGTATTAGATAAAAATCTAGAGAGCTATGATGGAAATGCTCTGACAACTCGTATACTGGTAAGGATCCCGTATAAGGATGGGGCCAAAATGTAATCCATCAATGTTAGAATGCAAGCGCACTATAGTAAAATAGAGAGCCAATGAAATCAACCCACAGATCAAGTACGTGTTTTGGTCTAGGTTTGGAGCGGGCATTTCATTGAGGTGCGTGTAAAGGAAGACGGTGAGTGAAGACTCGTCCAACACGTATAAATTAAGTTTATTACTATAAGTTCTATGTATTTTTAAATATGGAAAAACCCGGATGTAAGATGTGAACCCGGATGTAAAACCACAGTACCCAGATGGAAGACGGGAAAACCCACTGGGAAACCCGGATGTTGAGAAGAACCCGGATGTAGACGCGGACGTAGGCGAAAGCATCCTAGTACCCGGATGGAGGCGTAGACGTGTACCTAGTACCCGTCCATTGGTTCTTTTATCGATCGCTCATTGGCTATTTTTCTCGACCGCTGATTGGTCCAAATGGAACTGCCCATCCTTTCCAGGTTAATTTACAATCCCCTTTTCTTTGACCTTTTGATCCGACATGCTTCCGCGCACTGCCGGTGATGACGCGCACTTCCGGAGAACCCGCGCGCGCGCGCTGCGGCCGGGGCGGGCCGGGCCGGGCCGGGAAAGTTGGAGGTAGTGTTTGAGCATTCTGAAAAACCGGAAGTGACGTCACACACTTGCGCAGACCCACCAAACCACGTGAACGCCATTGTGGGGAAAAACCCCAGTACATGACACGGAGAGACACAGACAAGTCTAGACATGTCCAAAGGTCACGCCCCATTCACCCAAACGGGAAGTGACGTCACACACTTGCGCAGACCCACCAAACCACGTGAACGCCATTGTGGGGAAAAACCCCAGTACATGACACGGAGAGACACAGACAAGTCTAGACATGTCCAAAGGTCACGCCCCATTCACCCAAACCGGAAGTGACGTCACACACTTGCGCAGACCCACCAAACCACGTGAATGTTAGTCCAGGTGGATGCTCCCCCACCTATGATTCACATGGATACCGCACTCGACACAATAGGCCCATGAGGGGCCCACCTAGACCACAAAAAACGTCTATTTCCATACCCTTTGGCTACCGCGCATGCGCAGAATGACCCTATGTCTACCCCACACCCAGCCCATCAGATGCCCCTTCACGAATGCTTCACATGGATACCTCATATGACCCCATTTGACCATTAGGGGCTCCCCTAGCTCCCAAAACGTCTATTTTCATACCCTTCGGCCACCGCGCATGCGCAGAATGCCGCTATCTCAATCTCACACCCAGCCCATCAGATGCCCCTTCACTTTGATACCTCATATGACCCCATCGGCCCATTAGGGGCTCCCCTAGATCCCAAAACGTCTATTTTCATACGCTTTGGCCACCGCGCATGCGCAGAATGCCGATATTTCAACCCCACACCCAGCCCATTAGATGCCCCTTCACGAATGCTTCACTTTGATACCTCACTCGACCCCATCGGACCATGCAGCGTATTTGAAGTCTGGGGACTACTTTTTCTCCGCGGAAGCTTTTTCGCGCGACCGCATCACCGCCAGACCGCATCACCGCGGATGAATACATTCCCTGCAACAATTGGAACTCTCCTGTGTTGGAGGTAGCTTTTGGTCATTCTGCCGGAACTATAGTGCACTTGACCTCTGTGACCTCCCCCAATATGCAAATTTTTGAGGTCAATTGGCCTCAATTTACGCTTACACTCCTACTCATCTCTATTTTTATACAACTAACCATCGCATTTTTTCTAAAATGATATTTCGGTATTTAAACTTTAAAGGTGAAATGCAAAGGTTTTTAGATTCTCCTTTTCACATTTTATATAGGTTGAATAATGATAGAAATACCTGGCTATCTACTTCACTTGGTTTAATTTGAATTATCTTGTCTGCTAGAATCTTTTTAAAAGTTGGTACCCCTAGCACAGCTGAATTCAGATTTGCAAAACGTCATCGCTTATCTTTCCTTGATTGTGACGTCACGTCAGACCAGCCGCCCGGAGACTGAACGTTACAATAGAATAGAATAGAATAGAATAGAATTTATTAACCAATCAGGTGCCCACGTGGAGCGTACAATCAATACCCTTCCCCCCTTTCTTTGATACAATTGATTCAAACAAACATGTACAACACACAAGAAAGTTACAAATTTCTCCAACACTGAGATCTGTTTACCATTATGAGGATCAAAGGCTAACTAGCTAACAAGTATTGACGCTTAGCAAGATGGTCTGATGTGACGTCACAATCGAACGTCAAACAAGGGCAGATAAGCGATGCGGATTTCATTTCTGAAATCGACCGGGCTTGAGATGCTAACTTTGAATCACTTTTCAAAAGCTACCAGGAGAAAAAAAAATCAAATAAAAGCAAACAGAGTATTTGAGCTGATATTTCCATCATTAACTAGCCCGCGAAGAATATAAATAGGGAAATATGAAAACCTTTGCAGTTCACCTTTAAGAAGGGTCCGATTTGGCAGGATTTGAATTGAAAAAAAACCAGCTTTATTACCATCATACCATTTATAACCGGTTACAAGGGAGTTTTCTCATATTCATGCCACATATCATATGTATACCGAAACTCCAAATAGGTATACATAAGGAGATGGTGCTCCTATACTGAAAGCATTTGAAAGTTCTGCTGCTTTTGTTGTTAAGTTATATATGTCCCTTTACAACCACAAAACTTTTAGCACTTTGTTGCCTTTTGTGAGCTTTAAGAATGTCATTCCTTATCCTGTAAACAGGGAACACGCCCTCATCGAAAATAGACCCACAATTAATGTTACGATAAGCCTTGTCCTCACGCTGAGTCCGGATTACTGACTTCTACTGAATGGATGATGAGTTAGTGCTCAATAAATTATCCATTGGGTTGTCAATCCTACTCTGTGTGAGTTGTGGGACCAGTCGGACTACTTAGTTGACCGTTGTAACAACCGGTTTCTTCCATGTAATAACTAAGCTACACCCAGCGAATAAAACAGAGTTACCCTGCTAATAGTACAATCATTTTCTGCACGGTAAGTTCACCATTTTTTTTATTATAAAATCCCTTTTTATTAGGAAATGCATATAAGATATTATATACAACCCATACTTGTGGTCCATGTGATTTTCAGACAATATAGAGTGTTGTACATGTCGAGATTAATCATGGGCACGGTGCGTTATAATGCTAGTATTTCGAGGGAATACTTCTGGAAAATACCCAGACTGGAACCATGTATGATATCTATGGTTTGGCAACACGGATACGCGAGCATGCACCGGACACTTCTTCAGTGATATTCTCACAGCATGAACAAATCGGGCGATATGTATGTTATAATGGTGAAATAATAGGCATACTATAATCAATTTATTCGAGTAATTCTAAAACTGCGCACAACCGAGTCATCGGGGAGTCCGTCATGTAAGGATCTTCAAACCGGGAACACCGTGTGCAATACAGCTTGTCTGCTAGCTATAGGTTACACATACGAGCAGTTAGTCAAGTAAAATGACTCTGATTTTATTATCAGATAATATCTGATAATAAAATCAGATTCATGTCGGTACATGTAGTTCGAGGATTCACAAAAAGGTACGTAACGCGTACTAACCAAATGCCCGTACGACTCTTCATGCCGGGGTACAAATAACCGCGACAATCATGACACAACAGAGGACACATTTTTAAGTGTACTGGACTCATTTATGGTTTATTCATAGGGCCTATAATTCGTGTGACGAAACAGAACTAGGACATTTTTAGGCCACCGGCATCTCATAGGATAGCACCGGTATCTAACCGACAACAGACAGCGATTGCAAATTTGAATACATGCTAACGTGCATGCTGATCCGATGTTGATACCGACAATTACATAACTTTTCGACAAGATGTAAAGAGCTCCTGCATGCAATCTTGATACTGGTTTTGGGTAGGTCCGTCATGTATGATACCTTCAATCGGGTACAGTATGCGTGCAATATACTTGCTCCTTTTCAATACTTGGTTGAATGGTTCCCCACACGTAGCCCCCATGTTGTAAGGGAGCGACGTATCATCAGAAGTTCATGAGTTTTCATGAACTTCTGGTATCATACATGACCGATAGACCTGGATTTGTGTGAAACCATACTGCCATATTGTAACAGATTTTATGAGAAATATCAGAATTATTACTTCAAATGTTTAGTCTATTTTACCATCAGCGCAGTTTTTCTAGGTCACGTAACTGGAATGTGGGCGGAACGTGGTTTGCTTTGCAAGATAGTCAAGGGTTCGCCTTTGGCTCACAAATAGAAACCTTGACGTCGTGAAGATGTTTTTTTTATACGTTGGACACATGCACCGTCAGATCACGGAAGTTATGCAACGTTGAGCTCTGTCAATACTTGGACGGGTAACCGGGCACTGTACTGACTGGGCTGATCAGCGTCCAGGATCAGTTCTGGCACATTTAGGCAATAATAATGATAATAATATGATTTTATTCCAGACGAGAAAACATCCATATCATACAATACAATTAATGAAGAAGAGAAGTGGGGGAAGGGGGTAAAGTCAGTTGTATATATAATATATATACAAGTACTCATTATTTACAGGCATTTACGTACAATAGAGCGTTCCATTTGGAGTACAAATCGGAATAAACTTGCATGTCAGATTCACGTATTGTATACAGTAAATTATTGTCACTCTGTATAATACGACATTTAAATGAAAAAACAGCTTTACGTAGGACTTCATTAAAAGACGGTACAGAGTTGATGGCAAACATGGCACTGGCGCTGCAACTTTTTCGAAGGTTCATAAGCCATCTAAATGTATTATTATACATGACATTCATATCACGTAAAACAGTTGTGGAATACTGACTCCACAACTGACAACAATTTATAGTGGAACAATATGCCTTAAGCAGACCCTTTTTAACTACAGTGGTGCAAAAATGAAATTTCCGCAACAAAACGTTCGCTCGAACACAAAGTTTCCGTTTTTGGTACTGTATATCGTCATTATCAGATAAATCATTGCATATAATATGACCCAAGTATGTATAAGAAGATACGTATTTCAGATAACACCCACAATGACTGAAAAAATGTTGAAATGAAAACGACGTTATATCCTACTCACTCATCCACTCACTTTTTTTCCCATTATTTTCATTTATTTCATTATTTGCAGTTTTTGCTAATTTGGTGCACTTTCCAAACGCAATTTCTCACTTAAATATGAGTAAATGTTTTAGCCAATATTTTTTCGCTCAAAAACCCCAAAGACCCTAGCTATGGCTGCAAACCAATCACCAGATCGAGTTGTTGGGAAAGTGCCGTACGGGCAATATTTGCCGAACCAATTGACCATAACCAATAAAATAATTCGATTCTATGTCCACTTACCTTTCATAAAAATCCTTGTTTATGAGTGACTGTCCGTTTTTAGCTTGGCAAGAGATCTAAACTCGGACGAGGGGGGTAAAACTGTCCACATCGCCGCCATCTTGCATCGACCAGAACGCCGATTACGCGCCACAACAACTCGCGATAAACACTACATGCACATGGTGGAATTTGAAGCACAAGGCTGGCGAGTTTACCATGGCACAACCAACCAATTTTTATTCAGTCGATCTAGTAATCGATTATGTCTGTGAGAAATTAAGTTTACCGTATGATCTGAAACCCGAACAAAGGCGAATACATAAAAGCGAGAACAGCCATACAATTGCTCAATCTGTGAATCAAACTTTCCTGGGAAATTCAACTTTAGAGTGAACTCTCACCAGATGAAAACCATACAATTACTCCATGTGTGATTACACTTATGAATCTACATATAATATAATACATGTATATGCAAAACCTTCCAATTTGCCAAACCTCATAATCAATTTTCAATAATTATAACAGATAGACGGCCTGGGCCATATAAACTCACCATACTGGAGAATACAATCCCAATTAGGAATTACTTTCAGTAACACATACTCACAAACTCTGCCATGGAAAAAAAACACACAGTGACCCATCCGATTATTACATTTATGAGAATACATAGAAGAATGAACAGTCATACATGTGTCCAATGTGTGAAATCAGCTTTCCCCAAGACATTCATCGCTTAAATGAACTCTCACGGTCGGAAAACCATACAAAAGCTCCACTTGTGATTATATTTTGTACCAGTCGTTGAGCTTATTCAGCATATGATAAAATATTTGTGAGAAGAAACCTATGCAATGCCCGATACGTGAACCCGACTTTCCCAAGGGATTTTCTTCTATCGAACTCTGTCCTGAGAAAAGTCAAACAAATGCCCGTGCACTTATTACATCTATGAGAATACATAAAAGAGAGAACAGCCATACAATTGCTAAATCTGTGAATCAAACTTTCTTGGGAAATTCAAATTTTTTGGCCTGTCCCAGGGAAAATTACAGATAATCCTGTACTAATCACACTTAGGAGGATACATGCAAAAGAAAACAACCAGACAACCCAAAAGTGCTTAATCTGTTAACTCTGCGTTGGGAGTCAGTCTCTCGGCACCTCTTCCAACTTCCCTTATATGTGTTGTAATTTTTACCTGTATATAGCGAGATTCTGCTGGTGGACGTTTCGTTCCCGAGGCCCGCCCCCCTGTATAGACCTTTTGGTCTTTGATATATGTTGGCATTTGTGGGAAGTTGATGCATGGTCGACATCGGGCCTTACAGACTGGTCTTTTGTGTTAAATACCGTCATTTTCATCTGACGACGATACAGCTCACCAATCCCCAGTGTACGAGTTGTCAGAGCTTCTCCATCACAGCTCTCTAGATTTGTATCTAATACCGCTTATGCCGGTGCTAGGGGCCGTGTGGTCATGTCATCCAAGTTGCCACATAAACAGGTGCAATAAAAGCGTACCTGAGATACAACACATAGCCCGAATCGTTAGATTCTTGGTATGTGCTTTAGAATACGTTAACCAGAACACTATACTGTAAGGCCATGTGACTCTATCAGTATATAGCGAGATTCTGCTGGTGGACGTTTCGTCCCCGATGCCCGTCCCCTGTACAGAACTTTTCGTCTTTGATATATGTTGGCATTTGTGGGAAGTTGATGAATTGTCGACATCGAGCCTTACAAACTGGTCTTTTGTGTTAAATACCGTCATTTTCATCTGACGACGGTACAGCTCACCAATCCCCAGTGTACGAGTTGTCACATGCAGCGACACAGCTCACCAGTTACCAATATACGAGTTGTCAGAGCTTCTCCATCACAGCTCTCTAGATTTGTATCTAATACCGCTTATGCCGGTGCTAGGGGCCGTGTGGTCATGTCATCCAAGTTACCACATGAACAGGTGCAATAAAAGCGTACCTGAGATACAACACATATCCCGAATCGTTAGAATCTTGGTATGTGCTTTAGAATAGGTTAACCAGAAGACTATACTGTAAGGCCATGTGACTCTGTCAGTATGTCGGCACCTCTTTCCACTTCCCTTATATGTGTTGTAATTCCTAAGAAATCCAGCACTAAAATGAACTTTCAATAAAGGAAACCATACAAATACTCCATGTGTGATTAGCTCATGTCCTTAAGCAAGTAAGGGGAATCCCGCTCTCTAAAATGGAGGTAAAAAGGGTCATTTTCGCCCAAAAATCAGTTCACATAATGAATTCAGCAAAATCCTCTTGAGGCGCATACAGACATATCTATCCGCATTAAATGGCAGTAAAAAACTAAATCTAAATCAATCAATCTAATTTAATTTGCATAATAATAGGCCAGACATCCTTCGCGCTGTTTAAACAACATTGGCTGGTTCTTCACATGGCAAATTAATTTTATGACATGGAACAATAGCTAAATCAATGCGCTTGAAATGTTGATACATTGGTTATGGAGAAATCAATAGTTATTGAGCAAAAACGACCTTTTCACCTCTATTTTAGAGAGCGGGGTCGCCATAACCTGTTAAGCTTAGCCAACACATTAAGGTTCAGTTTGTGAACCAGATTTACCCAAGGAGGTTTATTATTCGAACTACACGTCCTGATGGAAACCACATAGATGTTTATGCACAAGTGTTAGATTTGTAAAAGCAAATGACTGAATTTCGATTGTGAACTGAGCTATTCAAAGCCATACCGGTACAAATTATGCCCAATTTCATAATCCAGGTGTTATCAAGACATTTGACTTTGTAGGACTTGCTCGAGACAAAAACTTGGGCTTGATCCCTGCTACTGCATAGCCTAATCTATTCTTTCTTTCAAATATCTTCGCGCATTTGTTTCTCATGCGCACATTGCAAAAAAAGATATTAGGAATTGACCTTCATTTAGGCATAGATGTAATGCTTGAGTATGGACGGGTATAACTCACTGAGGAATTCCAGTGATTGGAAGGATTGTCGGTGTAACTGAAGGATTGTCGGTGTAACTTCTACTGAGGACTGATTTTATTTTCTCTCAAAAGGTGACACCCTTCCTGTGTGACAAAAAACTGAGTCGTATGTTTCTTCTTCCGATACCACTGTCTACGGTTGTGAGACAATTCTTCGATTTTGAACAATTAATGCATATGAAACTCTGTCCACTTAAGCATGGAAATAGTATTTTCGCAGTGTTTGGTGTGTAAAGGGAATCTACCTTTGATCTTCTGTAACTCTTTTGGCTAGGGTTTTTTTCAAAGAGAGGATGGCAGTTTGAGCACTCTATTTTCCATTGTCTACCGTTGTGTGAGTCAAATCTCACCATGTGCGTGTTGCGTTTATCGCGAGTTGTTGTGGCGCGTAATCGGCGTTCTGATCGATGCAAGATGGCATCTAATCCGTAGGCCTATCATCCTCGACTTGTGATGTACGCCGCCCAGGAATTCGTCTGCGACTACTCACCGGCACCTATACCCTCCAAACAAACCGGGCTGTATTCAACCAATACAAAGTGGACCCGACATGCAAACTATGTAACACAGAACCTGAAGATCGTGTACACTTCCTTGTCTCCTGTCCAGTCTTGGCCTATATTCGACACCGATATATGTCAATTCTTATTCATTCTATCTGTTCAGAGTGCCAGCAAGCCGTACGATCTGATATTCACACTACTCAGGATATTTGTGATTTCATTATCAACCCAAGTGTGCTCTTCCAAAAATGTGGTCTACAAGAGCATGTAGACTGCATCATCAAGTGCGAGAAGTACCTAAGAACTCTAACGTACTGCCTTCATCATAGACGTGGTACCCTACTAAACTCCTGAACTAACTCTTAAATTAACTCTCATCGAAGGATTGTGGCGTCTCAGTGTGACAGCATGTCTCCATTTTATCATCTTTCTTTTTACTGAAATGAACTGTGACAATTTTAAATGTTTTTACTCGAAAGAGGTGCCTCTCTCAAAGAGGGAAACTACGAACTGAACTGAACTGATGGCGGCGATGTGGACAGTTTACCCCCCTCGTCCGAGTTTAGATCTCTTGCCAAGTTAAAAACGGACAGTCACTCATACACAAGGATTTTTTTTGAAAGGTAAGTGGACATGCAATCGAAATTTTTTTTTGGTTATGGTCAATTGGTTCGGCAAATATTGCCCGTACGGCATTTTCCCAACAGCTCGATCTGGTGACTGGTTTGCAGCCATAGCGTTGTTCTCACGTAGTATAGAACAATGCTATACCAGAGCTACAAAGACCCATACAATCTGACGATGGACATCGATGAAAATGGCGGGTGGGCCTGACGTGCCGCGTATTGCCGCGTATTGAGCCCTGACGTGCCGCGTCCGTTGTGACCCCGTTGGAATTATAGGGCGTATCGGAATATTGGTACATAATGACATATTGTTGTTCTGTCTGGCGTTGTTTGTTGACTTTGTTCAGGTTTAGCAGGTTAGGGGGAATCCCGCTCTCTAAAATGGAGGTAAAAAGTGTCGTTTTCGCTCAATAAATCAGTTCACATAATGAATTAAACAAAATCCTCTTGAGGCGCATACAGACATATCTATCCGCATTAAATGGTAGTAGAAAAGTAAATTGTCATCTATCTAATTTGCATAATAATAGGCCAAACATCATTCGCGCTGTTTAAACAACATTGGCTGATTCTTCACATGGCAAATTAATTTTATGACATGGAACAATAGCTACATCAATGCGCCTGAAATTTTTATGCATGATTGGTTAAGAAAGAATCGAAAGTTATTGAGCAAAACGACCTTTTTTGCTTCCATTTTAGAGAGCGGGATCGCCCTGACCTGTTTAGCATTACCTGCCTCGGTTTACTACAAGTTTATTCCCGTTGTAGAACTGGCTGATTCTGTAACTCCTCCTTCTTCGCCTTGATGACTGACATATAGCGTATGGTACATTCTCGCAACAATTCATTTACTTTGTTCTGTGTGATACATTCTCGCAACAATTCATTGACTTTGTTCTGTGCGCGACAAGCCAACAATATCAACCTGTAACCATTTGGGTCATCTATACGCGGTAAGACTGACCCTGGGATCGTGTGTATCCATTTTCAGCCTACTTTCGACAACTGCAAAAGGGAATTTTCAGAAATCCATACCACGTGACTTCGTCAACCAATCAGCTGGGGCCTTATTCACGAACGCCACTTAAGTTACGGGCCTCTTAGTCATTTGCGGAGACGTTAAGAGCGATTTGCGAGAATGTTACGAGTGCACTAAGTGGTATTCACAAAACTACACTTAAATGCCTCTTAAAATTACGAACCACTTAAAGTTACGGGCCTCTTTAAATAAGTTAATATATTCCTATCATGGAACCTGAGAACAGCCTTCGTTACCACTAAAAATGTGATCAAACCACTTCACCATATCCTTTGTGTAAGAAAGACTCAGGTCACGCATGAAAATTGGTTTGCGTTCTATTTTCTTTATTCTTTTGTGATTGTGGGAAGAATTTGGTATGGTGGCCAATATCCGCCATTTAGTGTTGTCTGTTGTGCTTCCGTGGTGGTGAGATGTCGTGTCGACATGCCGTCATGTCGCATTCGTGCGTTTGTGTTGTCATGTCATGTCGGAATTAATTTGTGTTGTCTTGCTGCCATACTATCGAATTTCCTGGTCACTATGATTCCACGCCGGTGTGCACTTGCCGTGTTATTGTGTAGCCCTTTTCCATGTCGTCGTGTTGACAAGCTTCTTTCAAAGATCAGGCGCATGGATATATCTGAGCATATTTGTTGGAATGTAACACGGCAATACCCCATTGCGACATCATTGTGACAAGACACGGCAACACAGCTGTACGACAACGCGACAAAACGGCATGTCGACAAGACAACTCAGCTGTACGACCAAACAACGTAATTGAGACATGATGACACGACATGCTAGTAGAATACGACTGAGAACACAACAGCGCGACGGTACAACATGGTCGATGGCATGCCTGTACAAGGCATTCGACACACTTGCGACTATTCGCGACACAGAGGATTGGCTGATACCATATAGGTCAGCATTCGCCAGTTGGAAATTGCCCGTTGTATAATATCGTAGCGTATACAGCCCTTGAACACTAGCTGGTATTGCCTGGGATATTCTGCTGGGGTGTGTTATTTCACCATTAATCAGTTCGATGACCTCCATAATCAAATTTCGTGGAATTCTATACCGTTGGATTAATTCAGAATCTCTAAATATATCTAAAGGGTTTGTCCTATCCCTAAAGACTCTTTCACGACGGAAATTTCGGCCGTTCAACATCCCTTGCAGTAGCAGAAACGCCATGTCGAAACCCGTCTAACTAGTAATGTCTTCCCCTCTTACCGCTAAGAGAGGTTTAAGGGAGCTCTAGAGCTCCCGTAACATAAGATACGATTTAAGAGGATGTTACGTGTTCTGTTATGTTAAGAGCCGTTCGTGAATACCACCACTTTCGCAAAGTTGACTCTACGTGCGGCTTAAGTGTCTCTTAGGCCTTAAGAGCGCTTCGTGAATAAGGCCCCTGAAGTCTACCGACGTAACCCGAGGGTAACCCGACATTTTCGGGGTCATGTGATGTCCTACTTGATCAAAATTACAGATCTACCACACCTCTTGGATGATACGAAAGTTATTCATACCTATATATTTTGTAAGCCCAGGCAATATCTATTTCCGAAGTGGTATGAAAACCTATAATTTGTCAGATTTCTCGAGTCTGTTCTCCGCCGGATGAAGGCCGAACAGAATACGGTAAAATATCGGATATCACTCCGCGATAATGGAGACACACGATTCGCAAGCCAACAATATGTAGCAATGTACCGGTATACGTTACAAAGTAGCAAACTTGTCTGAATCTTGTACACTGTACTGAAGACTGAAAAATTTCTAAGCCACACCCAGTAACGGAGCGACCATGTGGAGTTAGTTAGTAGCTGACAAACTTCTTGACGGGGGTCGCCCATCTAGAGTTTGAGTTCTGCGTGCGCTCGTACAAATGACGTCATAATTTTAGCTTTTTTCTCTGCTTTCAGAAAGCGGTGCACAGGCACCCAAATAGTCCCTCATAGCAACACCCTATTAGGCCTTGGGTTATAACCAAACTCACAGCGAAACCAAACACATACCATAGTCCAATCACCTACTACTGGCCTTCAAGTATTCGTTGCAACAGATACTGAAAAACAATTCACTTGTCTGGCAGAGGTTGCCTAAAGGGATCGGGACTATTTTTTGTGGTCTCAGCCCTGTAACACACGCGTGTGTTTTGTCGCGGATTTTACACTGAACAAGGGCTTCGCATACCAGAGCAAGTAAACTGAATATTTTGATGATAGAGTTATGTCATCATTGCTAAATATCTCCTAAATGGCTGACAGCATGTGGATGAAAACTTCGCAGATGACAATTTAGTTTGTACTGGTTATTTGAATGCAAGGAGAAATGAAATTGATGGACATTTCACGAAGAAATAGCTCGTGCAACTTACCGTATAGAAGTTTCAAGATATAGAGTTACACTGTATGCACAGGAAATTGGAAAATCTCGTGGAACTTCTTTTTAATGACACAGCACCAATCTACAGAGAAAAATGGGAGAGCGCATTAGGGAAGATTGTTTTGGTTGCCATGACGGCTTGCTCTTCCTTTGCCCTTTAACTTTACGCTTAGCATTTATGGGACGTTCGTGGTACATGTTACAATGACTGTGTTGTTTACAAATATAGAAATGACATTAGATGAAAATTATGACCTTACAGGTACTCAGTATTGACAACTTCACAGACGAGTTGATTGTTACTTCCTGCAAACGGAACAACCATAGGAAACATGTGACAATGCTGCAGGCCTGTGATAGTAAAATATATATATATCATCATAGGCCTGCAGCACTGTCACAGGTAAGATAGATAGATAAGATAATTCTTTATTGTACAAGCGTCAATGACTGACAGAATACAAAATTCATATAACTATAACAACAGGTCAATTAATTCCAAACTAGACGACACTATTGTATAAAAGACGAAATACCGCTGAAAACAGGGCGTCTGATGATTAGCTGTTATTCATCCCAGGAAGGAATGGTTGGTGTGTATATATTGAAATTTTGTTTAGATTATTTGACAAAGAAAGATACCGGATGCAAAAAAGCTGGACCAGTGTCTGCAGACAGCAACATTCTGACAGCTTTTTGTGGATACCCAATGGGGTTTTAGGGCATTTTAGGTTTGTCATGACGGCTGGTTCGAAATCGAGCCGCTGATCATATGTTCAACTGAAATTGCCGATAAATTTGACAGAACAAATCAGTCTTTCCAGCAAGGTAGGTCATCTGTTGCAACGAAATATTGGGAAAAGGGTTTTTTTTACAGATCTGCTGGCCAAATTTACTGCATAATAAGTAAGGAATTTTAATAGTGCCGTACGTCTAACCTCAAATATTCTACTCCGACAACGAGAAATTTCACACCAACTTCCTGACATTTGCGTACACTTCGCCATCCATATCCAGTACTTTACCGGATTCTGTTCGGCCTTCATCCGGCGGAGAACAGACCCGAGAAATCTGATAAATTACAGGTTTTCATACCACTTCTGAAACAGATATTGCCTGGGCTTACAAAATATATAGGTATGTATAACTTTCGTATCATCCAAGAGGTGTGGTGGATCTGAAATTTTGAACAAGTAATTCATCACATGACTCGAAAATGGCGAGTTACGTTGGGGTTACGTCGGTAGACTTTAGCTGATTGGCTGACATGTGGTTGGCTGTCATGTGGTATGGATTTATGGAAATTCCCTCGTGCAGTTGCCGAAAGTAGGCTGAACATGGATACACACGATCCCAGGGCCAGTCTTACCGCGTATAGATGACCGAGATGGTTGCAGGTTGACTTCCAACTGCAATATAACATAATCTCCATTGTTGATTGCAGAAAATCTTTCCGTCCCTTATTGTCTCTAAACCTGGAAGAAAAAAAAAAGCAAAAAAAAAAAACATCAATATGTCAACTGCCGTCAACTGTTTATGTGGCATAGATATGTTGCTGTCTCAAGAACTGAGGAAATAGCTGGTGGAATTTGTTTATTGTTGGTGAAATCTCACCCCACGGATGCCTGAGGTTGAGGTTTGCCGTTTGGATGCTAAGAGGAAATAGGTGTTTATTCTGGTTTTTCGAACAATTTTTTGGAAAAAAAAAAAAAAAAATGGGGAAGGTAAGGGGCGGGCAGGAATTTGATTGTTATTATTGTTCCACAACTTTCTCTTGTTTACTTGAAATGTTATTGGGAGTAATCTCCCCTTGATCTATGTACAACGCATATGATCGTAATAAAATATCGTATATACCAATTTTTACACAAAATTTTGTCCTCCGTGAACGTGTAGTGGCCGAATGGTTAGAGTGTCTGACTCTGACCCGGAGTGCTACAGCTGGCGTGGGTTCGCCCCTCGCCAGTGACCGGTCGTACTAAAAACTGCGCGTAACTGCGCGTAACTGCGCGGAGCTTAATTTCAACTGCGACGGCTTGCATATATACTCGCCTATGCACAAGGCGCTGGACTGATTCGGTGTCCAGGGTAATATGGACTGATGGTGGAACTAGTTGCTACGTTAGACCTTCGCCAGCGGAGGCACTTGGGGAATAAAGTACCTGGGTGTCTTTCAGTGACCGCTATATAAATCCACTCACAGTAGTACATCGCACACACCTGGTCAGAAAAAGGGACGGGTCTATATGTACAGTCAGGAGGTGTCAATGCACTGTAAATAAGTTACTTGCACAGCCTGCACAGCACGGGACCTCGGCTGCTACTGACCCTGTCTCGACCACCCTAGTAAGCGGCGGGGTTACTGCAAGCTTCTAAATACCTCTGTAAGAGGGTGCTCCTAGATGAAAAGGAGGGATTTCCGAACCAGCAGCAACAACCTCCCTCCATATTTTTTTTTGGACACTTCAGTATGTTGGAAAT
The DNA here is from genome assembly GCA_036873755.1 of Hanleya hanleyi. Lineage (NCBI taxonomy): Eukaryota > Metazoa > Mollusca > Polyplacophora > Lepidopleurida > Hanleyidae > Hanleya > Hanleya hanleyi. The sequence continues at coordinate 69,062 of JAVTVY010020350.1, forward strand.
GAGGGACATGGAGGTTCTGCCTATCTACATGTACTTCACTCTTCTTCTTTGGAGGTAAATTCCACTACATGTCCTCTTGTTGTCGACAACTCGGTGTTTGTTTCATCCAAGAACCTGGGTTTTAAAGGTTGTGTATTGCAATTTAACGTCTCAGATATCGTAGTTGTGATTGATTGCCCTCCGCCATCGTCATTTTGTATGCATAAACATGTTGGAATGACTGTTCACGTTGTACAAAGCGATGCATGGATGGCCAATGTCCATGATGTGAACAACAACAACACTCCACTCCAGTCCATGTACAAATTAAACCCCAAGTTGAACTTCCTCTGCTTGTATGCATAATGTTATCCGTACGCAATGGTTCAATTTTCCTTCTGAATATTGACCACTACCGAAAAAGAACGCCCCCAAGAAAATGGCAGTGCAAACTTTCGATTTGTACTCAATTCCTGTCTGCAATTTTCCGATTTTCTGTCTTTCCTAATTATGTCAGCCCCAACAGGGACCTAATGATACTGTCATTCATTAGGTCCCACGTACATCTTGGCCACCATCGTCGTGTAGAAGCCCGAATCGTATAAACAATGATTTAGTTGCTCCTTACCATGCGTTTTCCGATAAAACATATCATGAACTAGTCCGAATCGTCCGAACGGCCAACATCTCTCGTCTTTTTGAGTGGGTTTCGCCGCCTTTTGTACCAGTTGCCGTTGAAAATTTCAAACAGCTCCGCCATGTTTGTTTCCACGCTGGAGTGTCGACTGTGGAAACAGTGGCCGCAATAAACACCATACACGCCACCGTTTGCACAGTCGACACTCCAGCGTGAAAACAAACATGGCGGAGCTGATCATATATTCAAGCGGGGACTGGTACAAAAGGCGGCGAAACCCAGGGCTTGTGTTTTGAGGCGAGTGATTAAGGTTAAAGGATACAATCACTCGCCTCAAAACACAAGCCCTGAAACCCACTTAAAAAGACAACAGATGTTGGCCGTTCGGACGATTCGGAATAGTTCATGATATGTTTTATCGTAAAACGCATGGTAAGGAGCAACTAAATCATTGTTTATACGATTCGGGCTTCTACACGACGATGGTGGCTAGGATGTACGTGGGACCTAATGAATGACAGTATCATTAGGTCCCTGTTGGGGCTAATTATGTCACTGTAGATAGGCCGGGATTTCCAGCATGAAAGATTAACTCGACCACCACGGGCCTTAGAAGTGCCGATATACACCTGAAAATATACTAGATTAAAGCAGAATTGTATAAACATTATAGTAAGATCAACAAATAGCTGTAATTCCATTTAGAATGCACGTAATTGAGCCGGCCTGGCAATGCCTGGCCAGGCCAGGCACGGCCAGGCAGCCGGCCAGACAATAGCACGACCAACAAGTTGCAGGAGACTTTACAATTTTCTATGCATACCAACCTGGATGGAGAAAACCATCTATGAATTGATTAGCCTTATAAGACGCCAAGGCTTTCTTATCTCGGTAGTTGAAAGTGAAACAAAATCAGAAGAAACGTTTACAAAAATACTTACTTCCAAACCTCTTACACTCCCCTTAGTATTTCCTTTTCGTTCTATGATCACCTAACTGTGAGTGAATGGTGTCATTGGGGTGTTTTATATGCCTTGTGCAAAGCACATGAACGGAAACATTTTCTCAACAGTGTTTTCGGCCTCCTCGGTTTTCGATCCACGCCATGTTTGTGTAATGCGCATGTGTCGAGCAAAACAACATCAGGTTAAAAATGCACATGGCTACACGTGTTGGGTGTGGTTTAACTAGCCATGTGTGTTTTAAACCGGATGTTGTTTTGCTCGACACATGCGCATTACACAAACATGGCGTGGATCGAAAATCGAGGAGGCCGAAAAAATTGCTCATAAAATATTTTTGTTCTTGTGCTTTGCACAAGGCATATAAACACCCCAATGACACCATCCACTCACGGTTAGATGATCATAGAATGGAAAGGAAATACTCAGGGGAGTGTAAGAGGTTTGGAAGTAAGTACTTTTGTAAACATTTCTTCTGATTTTGTTTCACTTTCAACTACGGAGATAAGACGCCAAGGCTTTCGCTTAGTGACTTATAAGTCTATGAATTGATGTGATAGCACCAAGTCATATGTAACCGCTGAGTAAAAATCCGGTCCCTAAGCTAAAAATACGGCATGAACAACTGCGTTCAGTACATGTAGTGTCTATTCAAATCCAGAACCTATCAATCACAACCTTTTATTTGGGTCTTCGGGAGGATATAATTGATTTAGCAGCAAAATTCCACACACAACGGGTTCTTCTAGCCATCCCTTAATGATTTCGCTCCGTGAGGTCAACGAGCATGCGTACATGATACATTTAAATGAGGTCACGTGACTCTCTTCAAGCCTGGAAATAATTTTTTCATTGGTGCCTGACACTTTGACAGGCATCAATAACTTGGTGCCTGACATTTGGAATTTGGTGCCTGACAAAGGTATCAGGCCTCGTTAAGACTATTTCGTAATCAGCACTACAAATGATAACCTACTGCTATCAACACAGCTTATAACTGTACTATGATCAAGAATAATTGCTTAATTATTATCAGGTATAAAAATGAAATAGATTTGACAGCATGATTAACTGTCAAATTTCTGTATTCAAGATGTGTTATTACTGAAAAAAAAACCCCTCAAAATTTCTTTTCAACAGTACCCCCAAGGATATCCACAGCCTTATCAAGCTGACATTTAGTTACATGTATGTAACATGTATGGGCACCCAAAATGAATACACAAAAAAATAATTATACCTTCAATATTTCTTGGAAAAAAAAGAAAAACAAACGATGGCCATGACGTCTTTTGTTTGTAAAAATCCAAGCAAGTAAAACTATGCCTCCCAGATATAATTAGGAGAATCAACCATCCAAGATTGTCATTTTATAACCTTGCAAATGATCATTTTTCATTGAGAGGTGATTGTTGTTGTTGAGGTGATCGTTGACGTTGTTGTTGTTGTTGCTGCAAAGGTCTATTTCTGAGTCTAAACTTGTTTGCCCGCAGTTTTGCAGTTCAACAATAATTGCAGCCAAAAGCATTCTTACATTTTGTACATCAATGTCTTGTGTACCAGTTTTGTCCAGTTTTGGGTGGTAGGTAGCTGTATTTAAATATCAGATCAGAATCGCTTAATTTGACATGCTCGCCCGTAGAATGATCCTGCCAAAGGGAATCCCAGTTCGAGGATTTCCCCACAATAATGATGACGTCAGCAATTTTGCGAACATGGCGTTCGGCGACAATGGAAAGCGTAGTCGAGCAGGGACTTTGACTAGCCATGCAGGACGATCGGATTGTCATTGCAAGTTTGACGAATAAAACAGATTTTTATCAGGTTTGAAATAGCATGAACATCCTTCGCTCTAAAACAGTGGAAAACTGTTGACAGATTAACTTTTTCAGTATAATATGTCACCGGACAAAACAACCGGGTCCGAGTGAGTTGTGCCTGCCAAAGCTCCATTCTGTGTCGGACAATGTCCGTCACCGGCCCATTATTTCCAGGCTTGCTCTTTCGGGCCCACAAGTCATCGTTGCACTACCATAACCGCCCGCTAGCTCTGCAAACACCTGACTACGTATTGTGGTATGGTAGTGCAATGATGACTTAGGGACCCCGAAAGAGAGTCATGTGACCTCATTTTTATCTCGCCTTACGAAGTAAAGGGGAGATATTGGGAGAGGGGGAGAGAGGATGTCGTCGTCGGTGTCGTCGGTGTCCCCTGCCTGGAAATGAATGGGTTTTTGGTTTAGCAAGTTAAAAAAAATCTAGAAAAATTAAAAAAAATATAGAAAAAATAAAAAAAATATGGGGGGTGGGTATGCCACCTGGGGGTACTACCCCTGGGGTGCTCTAATGTTAAAATCCCTATGAATGAGTTTTGCGTTTAGCTGAAGTGCACATGTACATCTGTACTTGGAAAGTTTCTTGCAGTTGTCAGCTTTCATTGGATGATTATGAAACTTGGTACACATGTTTCTTATGATTACAGGATGTACCTGTGCTATTTTTGAGAAGAAATATTAATTTTTCTCCAAATTATGACAAATGAATGAGTTTTCTGTTTAGGTAAATTGTACATGTACATGTAGGCCTCTATATGTATACATATATGTACATGGTTAAAGTTTGCTCCAGTTGTCAGCTGTCATTTGATGATTATGAAACTTGGTACACATGTTTCTAAAATCTTATGATTAGAGGATGTACCTGTGCTATTTTTGAGAAGAAATATTAATTTTTCTCCAAATTATGACAAATGAATGAGTTTTCTGTTTAGGTAAATTGTACATGTAGGCTTCTACATGATAAGTTTGCTGCAGTTGTCAGCTCTCATTGGATGATTACAAAACTTCATACACATGTTTCTTATGATTGGAGTATGTACTTGTGCTATTTTTGAGATGAAATATTAATTTTTCTCCAAATTATGGGAAATGATTGAGTTTTGCATTTAGCTGAAGTGCACATGACTACCATCACTACCACCACTAACATCCTACCTTCACTACCATCCATATCACTACTACCATCCCTAACATCCTACCATCACTACCATTCCATATGGGCCCTCAGTGGCTGAGTGGTCTAGGGTGCTTCGCTGGTGACCCCTAGCCTCACACTGCTGCACCGGCACGGGTTCGAACTCAGCCTGTCCATGTGTGGAAGATTGTCAGTTACTTACCAAGGAACAACCTTGAGCGTGACATTAAACCAAATCCCCCTCCCCTACCATCCATACCATCACTACCATACTGATCATCACTACCATCCCTACTATCATTACCATCCATATCATCCTACCATCACTGCTATCACTTACATCCTACCATCCATATCATCCCTGCCATCACTACCATTCCAACCATCACTGCCATCCCAACCATCACTACCAGTCATACCCTTCCAACCATCATTCCCATCCCAACCATCACTACCATCGGATCCCTACTATCGCTATCATCCATACTATCACTACCATCCCTACTATCACTTACATCCTACCATCCATGTCATCCCTGCCATCACTACAATCCCAACCATCACTACCATCGGATCCCTACTATCATTACCATCCATACCATCCTACCATCACTGCTATCACTTACATCCTACCATCCATGTCATCCCTGCCATCACTACAATCCCATCACTACCATCCTACCATCACTACCATCCATACCATCACTACCATCCATACCATCACTACCATCACTACCATCCATACCATAACTACCATTCCTACCATCACTACCATCCATACCATCACTACCATCCATACCATCACTACCATCCATACCATCACATCCATACCATCACTACCATCCATACCATCACTACCATTCCTACCATCACTACCATCCATACCATCACCACCATCCATACCATTTCTACCATCACTACCATCCATACCATCACTACCATCCATACCATCACTACCATTCCTACCATCCATACCATCACTACCATCCATACCATTCCTACCATCACTACCATCCATACCATCACTACCATCCATCAGGCCTTATTTTTTCAAAATCTGGCGTGAACGATTTACCGTTCGCGTGATTTTTTGCGTACGTAACCGATCGTTCGGTTACGTACCAAGTTCGCTGCGTAACCGATCGGTTACGTGAAAGGTTACGTAAATTTAATACATATTACCATTTGCTCAAGGACACGAACAATATACGAGAAAAAAATAACTGCCGACCACGCTGACGTAATGCCGCTGCTCTCTCTTGCCCCGGTAATTGTGGCAAATTCAAACTGCTTGACATGGACAGTACGACACTTGACAGCCACATCGTGATATTTTCCCGTCACACGACTATTGTGTATTCACTAATGATTAATTGCCATACCATTTATAAACCGATGGAATCTATGCTTAATTTCTAATAGAACAGCTGTAAATCCAATCTGTAAACCCGCTCTAGTCCGTATCATCAGTTTGCCATGAGGCTTATGTCTGTCCCATTCTGATTTTGACTCCAGGGGTGAAAGAGCACGCATACACAATTAACTGTTTTCCCATTGTTCAAACAAAAGATATTTATTCTCCCGAAACCATGAGAACATTACACTAGTGTGAAAAGAATAAAGATTATCTTACTGTTCATAAGAGAACAAATACCAACGAAATGCTATTTGATTTACGGAGAAACTTAACTACAATCCATCTCCCCCACAGTTTTCATTGTTTTTGGACATGAACCACACTGGCCGGGATAGACTCACTTGAGTCACTTGGCAAAATCAACAGGGGTGAAAGGTGTAACAAAGCTGAATACGAGTTCATATTTATTTGATCATATGAATATTTTATACCCGTCAAAACGGTGGCATTATTTCAATGACATAAGAATAAGGTAACGGTTCATTCGAATACAAAACCCAAGAATGATGGTGTTGTAATTTGCATGCGACGGTCTTTCCACCCCCCGTGATCACCAGACTTCATGATTGAGATCGCCCGGTGCTGGCAGCACGTGTTGAGGTCAACATGCTGTAAATGGCAGTGCTGACCTATTTCCATCTGGGCATGCGTAATTGTCTGGCCAGTGAAAACGAAACCACTCCGACACAAACAATTTAACCAGGCCATAAGCAATTCATGATTTATCAAACAACCACGGCCGTGTAAATTAGCCTGCCAGTCGACAATAGGAGAAAGAGAAAGTGCACGGTATACGCGCAAATATAACTGTCGCCACTTATTTTATTTCCAGTTTGTGCAGACAGACACTGCCGACTTATGAAAATAAGCTAGCAGATAAAATTCGCCCCACGTGAACGCTGACCGTTCGCGTAAAATACGATTTGCGTAACCTTCACGTAACCTGAACGAGCGTTCGCGTCAAAAAATAAGGCCTGATCCATACCATCACTGCCATCCATACCATCACTACCATTCCTACCATCACTACCATCCATACCATCACTACCATCCATACCATCACTACCATCCATACCATCACTACCATCCATGCCATCACTGCCATCCATACCATCACTACCATTCCTATCATCCATACCATTCCTACCATCACTACCATCCATACCATCACTACCATCCATACCATCACTACCATTCCTGCCATCACTACCATCCATACCATCACTACCATCCATACCATCACTACCATCCATACCATCACTACTATCCATACCATCACTACCATCCATACCATCACTACCATTCCTACCATCACTACCATTCATACCATCACTACCATCCATACCATCACTACCATTCTTACCATCACTACCATTCCTACCATCACTACCATCCATACCATCACTACCATCACTACCATTCCTACCATCACTACTATCCATACCATCACTACCATCCATACCATCACTACCATCAATACCATCACTACCATCCATACCATCACTACCATCCATACCATCACTACCATCCATACCATTTCTACCATCACTACCATCCATACCATCACTACCATCCATACTATCACTACCATTCCTACCATCCATACCATCACTACCATTCCTACCATCACTACCATCCATACCATCCCTACCATCCATACCATCACTACCATCCATACCATCACTACCATTCCTACCATCACTACCATCCATGCCATCACTACCATCCATGCCATAACTACCATTCCTACCATCACTACCATCCATACCATCACTACCATCCATACCATCACTACCATCCATACCATCACTACCATCCATACCATCACTACCATCCATACCATCACTACCATCCATACCATCACTACCATCCATGCCATCACTGCCATCCATACCATAACTACCATTCCTACCATCACTACCATCCATACCATCACTACCATCCATACCATCACTACCATCCATACCATCACTACCATCCATCATCCATACCATCACTACCATCCATACCATGATGGTGATGGTAGTAATCCCACTTGGGACTGGACTATCCAGCAGTAATCCCACAGAGGACTATCCATCAGTAATAACATGGGACTGGTCCACCCAGCAGTAATCTCACACTGGAATGCCGTACCAGTAATCCGACTGCACTGACCTATCCATCCTACATGGGATTAACTTTTGCCAGTAATCCCACATGGGACTGATGTTATTGTCTGTACCAGATAATCTATTCCAGACATTATTGTCTGTACCGCATCACTTATTCCAGACCTTATTGTTTGCTCTACATGTATGCTTTCAATACTGCTGCACCTTTGGCGGATGACCCCGCAAGGCGAGATGTTGGGGTTCTCAGAACGCTTGTTTGTATTCTCAGAGTAATTTCAAAGCATTGCATCCCATGGTTCTCAAATGACAGGGTCACAAAATAGTGTATTCATGCAAAATTGCTGATTTTGATGTGAAAACTTCTAGTTACCCCTCGGCCAACTTTGGCCTAGGGGTATTGTCGTCATCATGTACGGCTGTCCGTACGTCCGTACGTCTGTACGTCCGTACGTCCGTCCGTCCGTTACCGCGATATCTACAGAACCGTTTCATGCATGGTAACCAAACTTGTTACATCTATTTATCTTCACGTAAATCAGAAGCCTATCGAAAATGAGTCATCTCGGACAATATTTTGCAGAGTTATGCCCCTTTTACAAATAAAAATCCATTTATGATTTGTTATTGTGATAATTTCAGAACTGTTCCATATACAACATCCTAACGTGATACAGTTGTTTCTCTTGACCTGAACTAAATGCCTATCGAAAATGAGTCGTGTCAGAAAGTATTTTGCAGAGTTATGCCCCTTGTCTAATAAAATCCGTTACCGCGATATCTACAGAACCGTTTCATGCATGGCAACCAAACTTGTTACATCTATTTATCTTCACGTAAATCAGAAGCCTATCGAAAATGAGTCATCTTGGACAATAGTTTGCAGAGTTATGCCCCTTTTTACAAATAAAAATCCATTTATGAATTGTTATTGTGATAATTTCAGAACCGTTCCATATACAACATCCTAACGTGATACAGTTGTTTCTCTTGACCTGAACTAGATGCCTATCGAAAATGAGTCGTGGCAGAAAGTATTTTGCAGAGTTATGCCCCTTGTCTAATAAAATCCACTAATTCCTGTGTTAAGTTTGCATATAATTTCTATATCATGTTTGTATACTATCACATTTATTTATTGATTGGATGACTGATTTATTGAATTATTCTCTTACACAATGCGAAGAATGCCTGCAAATCTGTTTTGAAAATGACACTAGATGCCTATCAAAAATGAGTCGTG